>JALIZH010016101.1:0-33127 GCA_030522465.1 Rhipicephalus appendiculatus
CCCATCGTCGGAGACCGATAGGTAGTGGGTTGGATTTCCCAGGTCATGCAAAGTCACGTAAATTTAATGGTGTTTTTCTTCGTCCCGTGTTGTGCCCTTTTTACGGACGTCACATCCGTGACGGAAATGATGTCAGTGAAGTTTTTGGAGGACTCTGGCATGAAACACTTTGGTGTTAAGAAAGATAAAATGAAAGAGGAAGCAAGCACTACGTCGTCTAGCGACCAGACACTGCACCACCTGGCCAAGCCATCCATGTGCAGTAGCTAAGCCACTCCCACCGACTAAGATATCGGGTGACCTCCGCTCTATAGTGCATAGCCTATACGCGTACTCTTGAAGATAACGCCGTGCATCTCGAAGCTAGACGTGTCGGTCGACATGGAGTACGAGCGGCGACGTGCCCATGCTTCGCTGTGCCAAGCTTTTGCGCCCGCATTTTTTTCTATTTGTGAATTGTGTTTTTTTGGGGTTCTTTCAGCTTGTACAGTTACATTGGCTTATAATGCTCATTTTGCAAGTTTTATGAGTCTGTACTGAATGGAATTTCATTCCCTTTGTTTCTTTTGTTGAGAATTCTTATGATGTGAAATGTTACCACATTATGTGTCTACAAGGTCACCTAACACCTAAGCATGCCTTACTCACTTATGTGTAGTGCTCTATAAGGCGAGCTTAAAGGGGCCATGACACCCAGTTTTCGATCGGAATGTGTGTTACCTGGGTTAATCCTCGTACGTTGACAAACAAGCAGGTGCAAATTTTAGTATAATTGGTCGAGCGCTTTATTAAATTAGCAGTGGGGTAACAAGCTGCTTCATTGCGAGCGTCTGCATTCCGGTGAACCGATTTATTCCAGTGTCAGCTGCACGCGCATTTGAGTTATTTCAGTTTACTTTAGCATGGCATTGAAATTGAGCGATTTGGGGCGGCTGAAGCTTTGGTAGAACATGGCATCTCCGCTCCATGCAGCATATGACGTCACATATACCATGGCATCACGGCGTTCGCCGACGGTGGGTGGCATTAAAGCAGGGGAACATGGGTCCCATTTCGCCATGAAATACTCTTTTACGCTCTACTTATAATTTCCGCTGAAAACCACGAATTATTCGGTAACCCCGTCATGGCCCCTTTAAATTATTATTAAAATGTGACCGTTCGCAGTAACTCACTTCTTTGGTAGAACTGTTTTTTGTTGATCTATAATAATTTTCGTGCTAACCTAAGACCCCGCTTACCTTTTCCATTCTCAGAAAGAACGAGCGTCTGCACGCCGATCTTCGCTACGAGGGCCGTCGGCCAGCAATGTTCATCAGACATTACCTAGAAAAAGGTAGGAATGAAAAGTAGCCCCTTCAACACGTACGTAAGGCCAAATACTATCCGCGCCAATGTGAGCAGCTGCTGCATGATGAAACGATAAGTTGACAATGGCCCCTTCTTAGAATATGGCTACGAGAAAGTTCATGCCAGTAACTAAAAAAGTCTTTAGTGCAAATCTAACTCGTCCTGGTCTGTGGAACTAACCGGAGATCAGTGCCCGCCTTTTCTGGTCGTTCCACTTACTGAGCTAACGAAGATGGTAGTGATTTGAAGCAAGAGGAAAAATTAATCGAGAACTCTGGTCCTGAAACCCTTCGTGAAACAGGCTCAGTGCTTATAGGAAAAATAGAGAAAGAGAGATTAAGCTCTTTGAACTAATGGATTCCGGCACGTACGCACCAGGGTCTCCGCTCGTCCCCACTGCGCTAGGTGTTTTGCATCATGCAGTTCTATGACGTGGGTGGCCCGGTCAGTGGCGATCTCCTGCTTGGCCGGGTCTCTCGAGCGCAGCATGGTCTTCCATTCCTCCGAAGTTGTCAGTGGCGCCTGGCCTGGAGCAACTGAACGCTTGGGAGGAATAGGAAGTATGGAATGGCTAGGTTTTACATGCCAGAATTACTGTATGATTGCGATGCACTACCGTGGCTGGCAACGACGGATTAATTTTGGCCTCTGGAGTTTCTTCACGCGCACCTAAATCTAAGAACACGGGTGTTGTTTGCATATCGTCCCCACTGCAATGAGGCCGCATTGGCCGCGAATCGAAGCCACGCACTTGAGCTTAGCAGCTTGGCACCTTCGTGCTAAGCTACATGGCAAAGCTACCTTACTGGCATTAGTAAGGGAGCTTAGTAAGGTAGCAGTAATAGTAATTAGTAAGGTAGTAGTAATAGACTTTGCAAGTAAGGTAGCTTAGCACGTTGTGCTAAGCTACCTTACTGGCAAAGTCTATTGTCTACTGAGACATATAATCAGCTGGTAATTTTGATGCCGCACTCAAAAAATTGACCACTCTCCCATTTTTGTGCGCACTGTAAAAACAAACAGCATTGCAGCGCAGCCTGTTGACAGGACGTTTATTAATATGATTGGGTTGTGGTGAGACTCCACGACCATCAATACTCTCTGAAAAGAACATCATTTTATCCCTTAGCCCAGTATAAAAAATATTAAGGGCCAACCTAACCCTAGGCGACCATATTAATGTTCGGAAGACCCAGCATGATTACAAATCATTTAGCTCTTTGGGCTAGGAACATAAAAAAATGTATCATTGGGACTCTGTCGCATTGCATGATAGAGTGCCGTCGTGTGTCCAGTTGCGTCAACCTTACTTGTGCGACCTTTTTCGGGGCGTTCCTTCGGTTGATGCGCATGACAACCCACGTTCTTCTTGCAGAAAGTAGAGCGAAAGCGCACAAGCTCCTGTTTTGGTCAACTGAGGAAAAATGTGCTGTGTTTGAGCTCCCAGGTGAGACACACATCAGGCTCTTGGTTTTTTTTTTGTTTTTGTTTTTTTTTTCAGTAAGAAGGTATATACTGTAAAAGCTCGACATAACGAGTCACCACTCGATAAATATCGCGATATAGCAACTTTGTTTTCTGTATGGTGCCGTGCTTAACGTATGCATTTTGGCCTTGATTTTACGAACTATTCCAGTGCAGAGCTCACCTTTTCTGAACGCTAAAAGAGGCGTTATCTCCTGTTATTTTTGAGCAAATAAAAATGCAACCGTGTAAAAGTGTAAAAATGAGAGATAAATGTGGCTTTTTTTGTATCAATGTCCCCATCCGTATATTGTATCATGCATCTTTCTCCGTATCCGTCAAAAACAGTTTTTTGACCCACGATGTGTTCGAAGCAAGGATGATGGAGATATGATTTTCTATTGTAGAATATGTTGTGCTAAGAACGGACGAATGCAGAAAGAAAAAGACGCAGACAGCAAGGGTGCAAATAGCTTGTGCTCTTTCTGTCTACATCGCACCTTCTTTTTCCCTGTGAATGTTCGTTACTTCCGCAAAGTATTCCTACAATAAGACATGTCCCAACTTACCCAGGTCAGAAGTTATTATTTACCAGATGAAATGGCCTTAGCGAAAAAGTTCTGGAACCGAACAGGCCGCTACTGGAAAGATTTAACGCAAAGGACCTTAACACAAGGACCGTGGAAGAGTGACTTCCGGAGTTAGAAAACGTTAACTGGGGTATTGTTGGGCCTTAGCGAAGTTAGAACCGGGGAAGCATATACTGTACTAACGGACACGTGACGTCTTGTAGAAGTCTTCCTCACAGGAGAGAATATGGCGTCGGAATTTTTCATTCACAAACGCCTCGCAGGCAACATTGAAGAGTTTCCTAGAAGTAACGAAAGGGTGGCGAGCCTGGTTATCAAACTAAACAGGTGATGCAAAGTGAAAGTGGTCCAGGTGTATGCCCCAACATCCAGTCATGAGGACGCACAAGTAGAACAGGCTATACGGGGATATCGAACTAGCAATTAGTCTAGTTACCTGTTTCGTTCATTCCTTCGATGTCAGTATTGTCCTCATCTCTTAAAGCTGCGTATACAAAAAGCAGGCCAGAACCGTGTAATATACACCATTGCTTAGCTTCAAAAAATAATGTCAGGAAAAAAGAATATGCAGGAACAATAAGTGTGGCATCACGAATAAATTTCGGAATTTGATAAGAACTAACCGAACGCTTCAGCTAACTCCGGTCTCGTAACGAAGCAACCCAGCCATGATCACGCAGTCGGCAGGGGTCTTGCTCCGCCATCTCGCGGTGTGTTTAACCGACCCACGTGCTCATCCTGTCAACCCGTGAGAAGATCCTGAAGAATCGCGTAGCTTTCGTGACGCCGTCAATGGGCGGCGTCGTCTGATTTCTATTTCCGATTAGGGAAACGTGTGCGCTTCATGGCAGTGGCCGCCCAAAGCTCTAGATCTTGTGCAATGGCGGCGGTCTATTGAAGCACCCCGAATACTGTCCTATCTATCTATCTATCTATCTATCTATCTATCTATCTATCTATCTATCTATCTATCTATCTATCTATCTATCTATCTGTCTATCTATCTATCTATCTATATATATATATATATATATATATATATATATACATATACATATATATATATATATATATATATATATATATATATATATATATATATATATATTTGACCATCTGGGAGTTTTTTAACGTGCCACTGACATCACACATTGACAGCATACAGCTTCGCTGCCCTCAACGCGACTCGAGACAATGTCCGTTACCCCACACGTTATGGCAATGAACGGCGCTGCGCGCTGGCGACTAAGCACAGAGAACACCTGGAGGTCGGCGATCGTCAGCTCGGACCACGAGTTCCTAATCCGGGCTCTCCAGAGGGCCCGCGATTGGGCGGAGGGTTCGCCCTTCCTGACGCACGAGGGTGCGGCCCGCAGGTGCCCCGCACTCTTGCGCGGAATCTGCTCCTCGGGACAAGTTATAAATCAAGTTCACTGACCGACCGACTAACGGACAGTACGCGGGTTTCTTGCATTTCGCCTCCAGTGAAATGCGACCAGTGCGGCTGGGATCAAACCCGTGACCTTCGGACCAGCAGGCCGAACACCATATTCTCTACACCACCGCAGCGTACAGATAGAGAGAGAGAGAGACATGTAGGACTCATGGCCCTGTTCTCTTCCCAATGTAGGAAGGCGGCAGTTCCCAAAGAACTCCATGTTGCCGTTCTGGAGCGCGGCTTCCATTTCACGACTGCGACCCTATAGCCATTCGTAGGGGAACTGCGGCCCGCGGGTAGTATTACGCGGACCCTGGAACGACGTGAGAACTCTCCTCACACCCTTTTGTCACTTTCTAAAGGCTGACATGGCATAGTGGATCTCCGATTGGGCTAGACAGGCACAAAGGAAGGTCGCGTCCAGTCGGCATTGTCGCCTAGCTTAACACTTAGCCAAATAACGTCTTCACTTGACTTATTTGCACAGGCCAAAAAAAGGGGGAAAGAACATTCGTTGTGGAAATACTACTACAGGGAAGGGCCTTCATTCTACAATCTCCGAGCATATGTCAAGGGATACTTCCCCCCACGTCTGCTTAGAACAGGTAGTAACCGCGGAGCCCAACCATGAGAGTGAAATAACTAGAAGAATAAGGATGGGATGGGGCTCATTCGGCAATCATTATCAAATCATGAATGGTAGTCTACCACTTTCCCTCAAGAGGAAGGTATATAACAGCTGCATCTTACCGGTACTTACCTAGGGAGCAGAAACCTGGAGACTTACAAAGAGGGTTCAACTTAAACTGAGGACGACGCAGCGAGCGATGGAAAGGAAAATGATAAGTGTAACCTTAAGAGACAGGAAGAGAGCAGAGGGGGTCAGGGAACAAACGGGGGTTAAGGATATCATAGTTGAAATCGAGAAGAAGAAATGGATATGGGCCGGGCACGTAGCACGTCGGCAGGATAACCGCTGGTCATTAAGGGTAACTGACTGGATTCTAAGAGATGGGAAACGCGTGAGGGGGAGACAGAAAATTAGGTGGGTAGATGAGATTAAGAAGTTTGCAGGTATAACGTGGCAGCAGAAAGCACAGGACCGGGTTGATTGACGAAACATGGGAGAGGCCTTTGCCCTGCAGTGGGCGTAGACAGGCTGATGATGATGATGATGACTTTCCCCCAACGCAACAGCTGACCTTCCTCATGATATTCCAGTGAGGATGTCAGTGAAATGGCTCGAGTTTTGTGTCGACACACCGCTTGTCCGCTGACACGGTAGTGGGGGAACTAGCGCTTAACAGCTTGGCTGTAAAAAGTTCGCGGCATTTTAGATGTGAAGCATCTCAAGGCGAAGTTCAATCCGGTGGTAGTGGTAGTGGTGGTGTGCGGCGTGACCACCATTACTGCGCATGCGCAAACCCTCTCCACGCACCTCCTTTCCTACGCTCCCCCCTCTCTCTCTCCTCTAGGCATCCCTCCCGCGGCGTTTACACACCCATTGCTCATGCGCGTCCCCTCTCCTCTCCTACGCTTCCCCCTCTCTCTCCACTAGGCATCCCTCCCCGCGGCGACCACACCCCCCACTGCGCATGCGCGTCCCCTTCCCCTCTCTCTCCTCTCCTACGCTCCCCCCCTCTCTCCTCTAGGCATACCTCCCGCGGCGTTTACACCCCTTTTGCGCACGCGCGTCCCCTCCCCCTCTTTCCTCTCCTACGCTCCCCCCTCTCCGCCTCATAACGCCGACGCAGGCAGCGTCTGCTGGCGGGTTTCTTGATTGAAAAAACCGACTGCTCGCGCTGCACAACCGTTCAACGCCGACGCAGGCAGCGTCTGCTAGCGGGTTTCTTGATTGAAAAAACCGACTGCTCGCGCTGCACAACCGTTCAACGCCGACGCAGGCAGCGTCTGCTAGCGGGTTTCTTGATTGAAAAAACGGACTGCTCGCGCTGCACAACCGTTCACTCGCCGCCCCATATATATAGGCATTGGATCTTGACCTGCAAGGTTGTGCCGGTGGGAGATTTCTCCTGTGCATTGTCGAACGATAAAAAATTCGCAGCGTGCGCGTTAACTAAAAGCGGACTGCGGGTCTCTGTGTCCAATCGGAGTCTTCTGTCTCTCATTGCCCACTAGCAGCGATTGGCATGTTCCAGTAGGAAACACCGGTCCATCACTGCGTGATTGCGCCTCCCCCAGATTTCTCTCCTGCGCAACGCCGCGATGAGCGCCAGCGTCAACGCCGCCGCCAGTGTAAGCGTTAGCGCCCGCTGCTTCGCATCTACACATGGTTCCCTTTAGCGGGAGATGGTGTAATTTTTTTACTGTCTCGTTCTACAGGGCGCATGCAACGCGTGACGTTGCCTTCGCGCCGTCAGAGTGGTAGGAACTCGGCAAGCAAGCACGGAGCAACGACCGACAGACACCGCTGACCAATAGACGGAACCAACCTTGAGCGCAGTTCCACTGCTGGCACCTTCTTTGTGACTGCCTCCAGTCGGAACCTGCACGTTTTTCTGTTGCGTTCGTCCAAAACAATTCCCAAAGCTACGTTTTTAGATTGCAACCTTCTGACTGACGTGCTTAAAGTAAACGTGGATTCTGTTCCAGTTATGCACATTCTAGTCAATTCAACGAATATTTCTCGTTCCCTGCAACGACCCCTCACCCGCCGAAGTTTTTATTTGCCATCCGGTCCACACCATCTTAGCTTCCTGCAACCCGTCCCTCTACCTCAAAAAGTTGCCGACACCTCCTCTAAATCATTGACACACAAGGATGCGTTTTCCACACCACCGCCAATGGAATGACAATCTCTAGGGCCAATGGGGCTGAAATTTGGAAGCGACCCTGACGCCGTCTTGTAGGTAATCACACTTGCAGAAAAAAAAAAAGCCCACTTATTGATGACAGATGTAGTTTCCATGTCTTTTCTCATAGAATTTAGATTGAAGGACAGCATGTTCTGTTTCCTTAATTGAAAACATCGCGGTCGCTGCATTTTTCATGGAGCTGAGAATGCTTGAGGCCCGTGTACTGAGATATCGGTGCAAGTCAAAGAACCCTAGGTGGTCAAAATTTCTGGAGCTAATTACGACCGCGTCTCCCATCATCATACCGTGGAATTGGGAAGTTAAACCCTAACCATTATTATTAATCTAAAACTTCCTAAAAAGTGAAATAATTTCAAAAATGCAAGGGCTCTGTCGACGCGTAAATATGGCGGCTGGCGATTGTCATAGCAGACGATGCCGTCGTCGTCTGCTTCTGGGTCGCAGCTGCTCCACAGCTCGCTCCGGCTAGGTGACATCTAAAATTTTCCTCGTTTGCATAATATATTTTGTGTTCTTCAAGGCACAGCGCAAATAGACGCTCGGAAGTGTCTTGCGTACATACCTTACATTTACGCTGCTGCATTCATGCCGAGCGAAATCACAAAGATGATCACAAAACTTGCTCTCAGTTCACTGGTTTACTGCAACGTAATCGATGTTTACATAAGACGAAGGACATCTGATTAGCGCTTCAACAGGATTTCAGCGTGTATATGGGGGTACATTTTACAACGTACAAGCGTTTCTATGCGACAACGTACGTGCTAAACTTTGCTGCCGAGCGCCAAGTGAATTGCATAAAATCGCACAAAACAGCCGCTGGTGTGTCTAACGTACACTCCTAAAGACCCTGAACTTTTCCAGCTTAAGATATGTCGCATGGCTTCGCTGACAGTGTTCGGCAAACAGAAACTTGATCTGAACACACACGTCCGTGCGGTCGCAACTGCGCACGTCTAGATCCCACCGATCCCGCTCTCTTGTCGCCCATTCCAGAAATACGTCACTACTAGATTTTTTTACTGTTCACGCTGAACGTGCTTCCGACGGCCTACAAGAAGCGGTTTATTTTCTGTGCTGATATGAAGTCTTAAAAATAACAACGGCGAAAAAAAGCCTTAGACGGCGTTTCGATTGCCTACGCCGGCGGTGCGCTGTCGTCATTCCGACGATGGCAACACTTGAGGGCTGGCTCGAACGCTAAACACGCAACAAGCCACTGGCTTGCCGCCGATCTCATTGTCAATCAGTTACTAGCCCCTTGCAATTATCGACTCCTCAAGGTCCACCTTCTATTATTGTCAAGTATAGGATATGGGCTGCTTAAGATTCTTCTCTCATCAACACACCCTCTTCCCACGTTCACTATCATGACTGTCGTCTTGCTGTTCTATTCCATTTTCTGTACTCGATAACTAAACTGATTTTTGGGGAGCTTCGACCTTTCTGTCACATATATTAGTACAACGAAATTACAATGAATATTATGCCTTTAGAAAACGGAAATTGGCCGTCGTCTTCTGTGAAGGACTGGTGGAGGCGCTCCACACCATCCTTGTTATTAAATGAACTTCCTTAGCATAGTACACTGCACTATTACACTGGACTGACATTGACAGTCACTAGATTGTCCTAGATATACTTTCGTGCAGATTCTAAGGTGTGGCTAGCAATCGTGAAACATCGTCGTCTAGCCCGGCTATGAAATATTATCAATGCATTTGGCGCAATTACCTTTAGGTCTATTTAACACTCCCTGCATTGAAATTTCCGACAATATACTGCAGTGCGTCGCGAATATTTCCGAACAGCCCTGTTATCTGCATTTCCCATAATTTTCATGTGTTTTATTGTTTAATCTTCCTTTTTTTCTGTTTATTCGTAACCTATACAATTATGTAGTTTAAAAGCGCAGCCATACTTCTTTGGTCTCGTTGCCAATGACACGCTATATCGCTATTTTTGTGCAAAAGCAAGGTAGCTTTCGAGCCTTTCTAGATGCTGCCAAAGGTATTGAGATATGTTTATTGTACTCCTTGACGACGCACTTCCTCAAAAACTGCTGGAATCACTGCCTTTACAGAATCGAATGTCCTTCCACTGTCTAGGAAAACCATATAACGTGCTGTTGCGAACTTTTTTGATCGACTAAAACATCCATCTGACCTTCAGGTTCTTCATTTATGCTAAAGTATGCGATAATGCCTACAAAAAGCTTCACAAAAGTACATCTTATGGCTCTCTGGACAAGCCAAACAAAAATATTTCGTGAAAATGAGTTTTGCTATATCAGCAAAACAACTATTTGTTCCGGGATTTACATGTTAACATCGTGATACAAGGCACGCCGGGATGGAGGAATGCATAAATTTGACCACGTAGGGTTCTTTAACGAGCACGTATATATAATTCACCGGGTGTTCTTAGATTTCGCCCCGGTCGTAGTCCAGCCACCATGGCTGCCAATCCAATCTGAGTCATCCTGCTTAACGGCACCACTTATCTGCTATGCTACAATGGTGGGACCACCATTGTAGCTTAGCCTTCCATTGTAGAACACCAGTACGTTAGCCTTCTTGCTCTTATGTTCATTTATTCTTCAAATAAACTTTTTTTTTCACGTTTCAGTCAGCGCTCTTCTGCGTCTCTTCAATTTTACTCACTATTCGTCGTTCTCGCGCTGTTCCAAGCATAATCATGATAACTCTCAGTGTCATTGTTATTTGCATCCAAGTAGATTACTACACACCCCAACGCCTATACTCTCCTCAGCCACGAATGTAGCTTAACCTGCCGCAGACACCTTATCACAGTCAGCTTGCTCTTCTTCTACACACCACAGTGCCCACACCATAGTTTTGAGCACGAAAAGCTTCACGAGAAGTGTCAATGACACGCGTCCTTATTTATCCAGCTAGCGCTGTAAAGATGGCCTCCGGCGCATTTAACTGCTTCATTATGTAAGCAATCATATACCTTCCCTATTTCATCTCACCCAGGCTAGATGATTCCCTAAGAGTGGGTATAACTTTATTTCGGACAAAATTTTCCCTCCAGCTAACGTCCCAGCGTCTACATTTTGGTGCCGAAGACCCACATGCGGACCAGCCTTCTTTCTACGCACGGCGAACAGGATTCTACTCTCGCTTCGCGTCGCGGGCGGTGAGGACTCGACGGATCGTGGATGCGATGATCGGGGTTGGTACGACAACGTCAGCCAGCTGCTCGGTTCTCCCGATGGATCGACTGAAAGGCAAGCGATCTGCACGACGCGCGCAGAACACGAAGATAATTCAGGAAGCGCGAATCTTGCTTGACTCCGCCAACGTCGACATCGCGAAGCTCGCAGCTGTACAGCAACGACTCTCCTTGAGTAACGACGACCTCACCCAGATAAACGAACAATATGAGCAGTATATCTCGACAGAGCATATCGAAGAGGAGTATACAGTTATAGCGGAGTACCAAGATGAAGCCGTCAGCATGCTCACCGAGATACGTTGCAGGATATCCCAAATTGAACGAGCTCAGAACGGCCAGGCTCAAACTCGCAGTACTGAAAACGTAGAAGCAACGACCCCCAGACACGAGGCTCCCGCAAGGTCTATGGCGCCCAGGTTGCCCCAGCTGCACATCCCAACGTTCAAGGGTGACATATCACAGTGGACAGGCTTCTGGGAGCAATTCGAACAGCTCATCCATCTGAACAACGACCTGACGCCATCCACCAAGTTTTATTATCTCAAGAGTTTTCTGTCTGGTGACGCAGCAACGGCTATTGCGGGTTTGCCCACGACCGAATCTTGCTACGCCGACGCCGTTGCAATGCTGAAAGAAAGATTCGGGGATAAGACGGTAATTATTAAGCACCATCTCACGGCACTGCGAAATCTTCCACACGTGACATCAGCGAACGACATCCGTGGTTTGCGAAGACTGTACGATGCCACGCAACTGAATATTCGCTGCCTTGGAGCCCTGAACGTGCCGACTATGACATATTCGGCTATGCTGGTCGACATCTTGGAGCAGGCTCTACCGCGTGACATCGGTCTCTGCTTCACTCGAGAGAAACGACACCGCGCCTTGACACGGCCTTCTGACGTACGTGCTGCTCAAGCCTCCTCTTCGGCAGCACCAGCAGAGGCGTCAACTGCATCGGACGCCGAGCTGAACGATCTACTACTGTTCATACGGGTGGAGCTCGAAAGCAGAGAACAGCACGCGTTCCCACGTCAAAGACCTGCTACGGACGATCGCACGGACGAAGTGCCTAGTGGTGTCCCTACGGCATCCGTGATGCACATTACATCTATCGCAAGGTTGCAGTGTTTCTTCTGCCGTATGGATCAGCACGGGACGCGCAGCTGCAACGTTGATATTCCTCTTGCGGTCAAGAAAGTCCAGCTGCGAAAAGACAACCGGTGCTTCCGCTGCACGTCAAGAGGACATCGAGCGAAGGATTGCCGAGTAAAGCTCACCTGCAGTTCCTGCCGCGGAAGACACGCTTCAAGTATGTGCGACCCTAATTACCGGAGGGTTTCGACGATCGCAGAACGCTCAGGAAGTGCCGCAGGGCGCGTTTCTTCAAACGCTCTTTCTTCCTGCGATAACGTATCGTCCGCCAACCAAACGACGAAGGACCCCCCCCCCCCGTCCTTTATCAGATTACAATTATGTTCCTACATAGGCAGCAAGCATCTAGGAAAAAGCTCTCTTTCTGTGAAAATAATGCTTACTTTCCGTACCAAGGCTCGGAAAATGTATTCATTTGTTCGACACTATGCGTTTCGGTATTAGCGAGCAAGACATGGCGATGCTTCCAATAAGCCCCGCAAGGATTGAAACAGCGAGGCTGGATGATTCCTAACTCTAATCCGGTTGCTCCTAGGTTGTTACTAGGCTTCAGCTAGGTGATGATAGGTTGTTTCTAGGTTGCTTCTCGGCGGACAGAGGTTCAGTTAAACCGCAGTCACAGACGCGGCACGAATGACCAAACTCCAGAGACCGAAACGCGCTACAGCCGAGCGTTACGATAAGTCTACGGGCACGTCATCGTTCGCGTAGCGCTTCCTTCGCTTCGGGGTCTTCTTGCAGCCGCCGTGGGATTTCTCGTTCCTTTGTATTCACACGTACCGCTGAAGCATTCCGTACAGATGCTGCAGCGAAACTGAAACAGGCGGTCATGGTGTCTACCATTGGGTTGATCCCGACGGCTGATTAATTACTCATTACACCTGTCTCAAACCCTATTACATGTTTGCCACCCGTCTATTGCCTTGTTCATTACTGTTGGCCAGCGGTGAGCAGTGGGACCTGCTCCCTTTTCTGTGGCACAAAGCTGCTCCACATTTCTGTACACACCATTCTATACACACCGACGTTTCTAATGCGCTGTTTGAAGAGCTTCGCTGGTAACATGATTACCGTATTAGATGTAATCCTACAACAAAAAAAAAATTCCACCATCTCCCACTAAAAGGAACTATGAGGGGATGCGAAGCAGCAATGGGGGTGCACACCAAGTTCCCGTTTACTTTCACTCGGCCGTCGAAGTCAAGCGTCGGCGTCAAGCTACCGCTTCCGCTACAGAGAGACAACGCGAGTCTGCGGCGAGGGTAGCGAGGCTTTCGAGACAACTGCAGCGACCGGGAACCGACGGAGCGATCGCACAACTCAAGCGAGACTTCATTGACCGAGCGCACGCGCTTATACGAAATGGGGGGAGGGAGAGAAGGGAGTGGGTTTACAGGCTGCAGCGCGAGGGGAGGGGAGGAGAGAAGGCGACCGAACGTCTGCGTAAACGCCTGCGTAATGGAGGAGAGTGCGCGGCTACAGCGCGGGGGAGGAGGAGACAAGGCGACCGAACACCTGCGTAAAGGAGGAGAGTGGGAGGGAGAGTGGGCGCTGGTGGTGGTGCGCGTCCTGACCACCCTTACTGCGCATGCGCCTGCTCTCTGTGGTGGTTGTGGTTCGAAGAAGGAAAAAGGCGCCTAATTTCTGCAGCCCGGTGGGGAGCACGGCGCAGCGCCTGCGGCATAGGGGGGATGGGATGACAGTGGATACAAGAGAAAAGGTTAGGGGTGTTGTGGCGCAGAGGTCTCCAGCACGAATAGCAGCAGTCCGGCAGCAAGGATAGGGGTGGCAAGGGTCCCGGTCTCAGCGGTAGGCCGCGATTCCCGTCTCGTCGAGGAACTCCGCCAGGCTCCGCAGCGCTGGTATATGGGGACGAGATGGGAAGAGGAGGTGCTCCAGGGTGGTGGCAGGAAGGCCCAGTCTCCGGTAGGCCGTGGTGACCCTCGAGCGTTCCTGTGCCAGTCCGGGGCAGGCACAAAGGAGGTGCTCGAGAGTCTCGGGGTCGCCGCAGCGGCTGCAGGCTGGGGAGGCGCAGCGACCCTTCAGGCGGCGGCGGGCTGCGGTCCACACGCAGCCGGTCCGCAGTCGCAGCAGGGATGATCGTTCCCTCCTGGTGAGGCCCGTCTCTGGGAGAAGCTTTGGTCCCCGCCCATTAGCCACCCTCCGGTCCGGGTGGACTGTGACGAGGAGCTTCTTGAGGCGGGCCTGCGAGTAGTCCCTGGCCGCGACGGCCTGGGTGATGGGGGTGCCTGGCTGGTGTGCTGCCTTGGCCAGTGTGTCCACCTCCTCGTTGCCAGCTATGCCCACGTGAGAGGGCAGCCAGTGGAAGGAGACGGATGCCCCGGATGCCGCGAGGGCTCGGAACTTGGTTGCCAGAAGGTTCCCTGTGAGCCCGGCGCGGCGATGGTTTGCCAGCGTCTGTAGTGCCGCCTTGCTGTCGCAGAGGACCGCAATCGGCTGCTCTTTGTCCCACTCTCCTCCTTTACGCAGGTGTTCGGTCGCCTTCTCTCCCCCTCCCCCGCGCTGCAGCCGTGAAGCCGCGCACTCTCTTCCTTTACGCGGGCGTTTACGCAGGCGTTCGGCCGCCTTCTCACTTCTCCTCCCCCTGCGCTGCAGCCTGTAAACCCACTCCCTCCTCTCCATCTCCCATTTCATATAGGCGCGTGCGGCGCGGTCGAGGAAGTCTCGCTTGAATCGTGCGGTCGCTCCGTCGGTTCCCGGTCGCTGCAGTTGTCTCGAAAGTCTCGCTACCCTCGCCGCAGACTCGCGTTGTCTCTCTGTAGCGGAAGCGGTAGCTCGACGCCGACGCTTGGCTTTGACGGCCGAGTGAACGTAAACGGAAACGTGGTGTCCACCCTCAATGCTGCTTCGCATCCCCTCATGGTTCCCTTTAGTGGGAGATGGTGTAATTTTTATTTCTTAGTTTCTACTACGTTGTTATAACCACTCTCCTCACTGTATCATTTCGTCGTGAGAGTATGAGTACGTAGATAGACTGAATATGTGACACTTTCATTTTGACGTAATTCAGGCATTAAACCTTGGCCGGCAGCTAACTGATCTGTTGTGGAAAATTTTATTGGATTTGTACTCATTTACTACGTTCACAAGCACAAAATCGAATCAGCCAGCGCAGGTCAGGGTGAATGGGAGATCATAGAAGAGATCTCCCATCCACAGATCTCCCATCCATAGAAGACAGGCTGATGATGATGACCATGATGACGGTAACCACGTTCTCAGGGAACAACATGCACATCACAAGCCGTTAGGTAAAAGTATACTGCAATAAGAGGAAATACAGAAGCCCTAATTGTAGTGGAGCGGTCCTGAATTATGTTTCTCGTTTTGCAGAAGGCGACTGTGAGCAACGCACCTGGCAATCAAACCTTGGGCAAACGTATGAGTGTGACAGAGTGTTCTTTGGTTTATGCGGTGCTTTCACTTACCCTGTCTTCAAGAAGAGCTGCATCAGTCCAAACGCTATTTGTGTTGGTCTCACGTCCTTATGCTGACTGTAAACCGAAATACAAAATAAATGTTGCGAGCTTTTGTGCTAGTGTGTGTCCGATACACGAACGTGGCTTTAACATGGAGAAGCATAAATTTGTGGCATATTCGTGACCATCAATTTATTTATCTATTTGAATTTACTAAAGTGCCTTCACTTTGGTCAACGTCTTCACCAATACTTGTGTGCTCGTCAATAATGTCTGCGACCTGCAGTCCGTGTAATTGAGTTTTCCGCTCTCCCGCAACAGGATTTCATTGACTCGAGTATGTTGAATGTGAGTTTCGGTCGATTAACTTTATTTTCTATAGAAACACATTGCAATCCTGGTATATATATATGTATATATAAAGGAAAGAATTGTAAACTTAAGGGCTCGTTTGCTTTGTTAAACACAATATTAATGAGAACTAACTGACAAAGATGCCAAGGAAAGTATAGGGGATGTTATTAGAAGTAATTGTAATGTAAATGTGAAGAAAGAAAAGTGGACGAAAAGATAACTTGCCACCGGCAGGGACCGAACCCTCGACCTTCGAATAACGCGTCCGATGCTCTACCACTGAGCTACGGTGGCGGTCATCCCTCCGTTCACTTTTAAGGGTTTATATGTGTATTTAAACGTGGGAGCGTCAGTCTGCGCGGCCTGTTGCCATTACGGCGAGTGTGGAGCACTAATTTTTTTGCCTGTAGGCGTCACGTAGTACGTGATCTTATTGCGAGCTGGCACCTGACTAATAATCCCTCGCATACTCCCTGAAGGCATCAAGTCTGCCAGAATGAGACCCTCGCTATGAATGAAGGAAAGAAGTGTGGATTTAAGGGCTTGTTTGCTTTGTGAAACACAGTATTAATGAGAACTAACAGACAAAGATGCCAAGGAAAGTATAGGGGATGTTATTAGAAGTAATTGTAATGTAAATGTTAAGAAAGAAAAGTGGACGAAAAAGATAACTTGCCATATATATATATATATATTATAACCGCAGCAAATTAGTCATCTTGTCATATGATCACCCTTTGTACAACTTCCTCATCGTTATAGATAAAATCGTCAATGTGGAACAGCTCGAGTTCGACTCGAATAAAGTGGTTCCTCATAAGTAGTTAACGGGGCTTTTCGAACCTCAAGTCCTTTCGCACTGTCCCCCTGGAGCCCCGCTCGGGTCATCGCACAATACCACCTGCCTTGGCCGCTCAAGAAAATTCCGCCTCGCCCGACGACGCCGCCCCACAGCAGCCTCCGCCTGCCGGTCCGGCCATCAGCAGCCGTCAGCGTGACTCCACAGTGCTGTCTGCCCTACACGGGGATCACGTGAAAGACAGGCTCCAAAACTACAACCTCGTGAGTGACTTGAACAGGTGGGACAACCCATAGAAGTTGCGGAACGTCCCCTTCTGCCTTTTTGATGTCACGAAAATCTTGTTTTGGAAAAATGAACCACATCTTCCCGACTGGGACACGTTCACGCAGCACCTTCGTCATAGTTTCGGTGGCCCCACAGTTCGCGCTGATAGTCAGCTATCTTGATGGATGCATCATTTTCATGCCGACACTCTACGGTATTCGGGCCTGCATCACGTAAACCGTGGAGTTCCACAAAGCGCGCTCCTCAGCCCCACACTTTTCAACATCACCTTCATTGGTCTTGCAGCGGACCTCCCCAACGTTCTCAAAGTGAGCGCCTACGTGGACGATGTAATCATATGGGCATCTGCAGCAACGCGTCCGCAACCGCGAGCACGTTTTCAACACGCGACATCACAAACTCAAAATACTTGCGCCGTCAGGGCGTGCAACTCTCAACACCGAAATGTGCTGCATTGAAGTTTACAAAGAAATCAATAACGCGGTACCTGATCTTCCCTCGCGGAGTAGTGATTCCTGCAGTCGCGGACTACCTATACTGAGGTGTCGTTATTGATCACAGCCTATCTTGGACGAAGCATGTCGCTGCACTACGGATCAAACTTCTTAGTTTTAAAACGTCCCGGAGTTTTAGCAGGACACAGATGGGACCCCTCTGAGAAAAGTCTCCTGCAGTTGTACCAGACATTGTTCTTTGGCTATCTACTCCACAGTGCGCCTGTGCTTTTGAGTATGCATGCAACATGCATCCGTACTTTGGAGAGCGTTCAAGTGCGAGCGTTGCGAATGTGCCTATCACTCTAATCACGGTAACGTTTACGACAGCATAAAAACTCAAGTGATTTTTAATCTATCAGCTGCATGGCTGTTACAACAATTAATCTTTTTGTTTTCTTCATTTGCCTCTCACAAAGAGGTTACATTGACAGTAGCATGTCATTTTAAAAGCTAAAGCACCGAGATATGTATTGTAACCTTTAGATTGTAACTTAAAAAGCGCAGTGACTGATCCGTCAGGAGACCTACATCATATAGAAGACGTTTATTGATCAATGCATCAACTCACGATCTTTCTTGTTCAAGGCTGGCTTTAGCGATTGAACAGTGAACAGTGAATGTAGAAACAGAACGGGTCTTAACAGCAGAAAAACAAATAAGTGGAGTAGCGATTATAGAGTGCGGGATACTGTGGCAAGCGATGGTTGGGTATGAATTAAAACTTAAGTTCACTAAAGTGAGCCCGCTTCCAAAAGAGGTAAATGAAAAAAAGCCAAAAAATCCGAGCGGACATGGGCACAAGAACAAAATACCTTCTTATATTGGTTAAAAGCAGGGTTGCCGTTGGCTCGACTTGAAAAGTAGCCAGAACTCAAGCTAAAAGTAGCCAAAGTAGCCATGTCTTTTAATTTTATCTCCAAATTTACGCCAAAATGGAACAGGAGTGGTATTATGAGTAGAGTTTCTATTATTGAACAATAAACAATACCATTTTGAATATGGAATAACATGGAAGTAAGTGCACAGTTTTTCCTTTGCTTAAGTCTTCAATTGCTAAGTCACAGATCGTACAATTATATGAATAAATTATAATGAATAAAGTGTGCCATGTTTGTACTTTAGGTCAAATTGATGCTGTTCTTGCCAGATACATAGTAGTTTTGGAACATTCTCGCCAGCCAGTAAGCACGAACATTAAATGTTAGTCAGCTTTTCCTTGCTTAAAATGCTGAAATATACTTGTGGGCTAGTTGGCTGATCATCACGGCGTATGGCAGCGCACACCGGGTGAGAAGACGAACACGAAAACAAAAGGGCAACACAAGCGCTGAAGCTTGAAGCCGCATATCGTATTTGATTATAGAGCTTACATGATACCCGTCAAGCTTCAGATAGTAAAAGCTGGTTAAGATGTACAGTACAGCTTCATTTTGATGCGGATCTTTGTTTTAGTCAAATTCACACCAGCACAACCGCTGCGGGTCAGAATGAGAAACTTGCGCATAGTGTCAGCATAGACGGCGGGCAGCGTTAGCAGTGTTTTAGTTACGCGTTTGCCAGCATACACATAGCTTTGCAGGCACGAGTGTCGGTAGCATTTTTCCTTGGAAGGAGGGGGAGTTACGCAAACCCGTGCTGCATCACGGCTGGCGAAGGGGGAGAGCACTGGTGTAGCTTAAGATGACATAAGTGCTGGTCTGGCTAGAAGGGGGCAAATGCCCCTTCTGCACCGCCCTGTCGACTCCCATGTTTGCAGGCACGCCGCACGTTGCGTTAAGGCGCCTCAATGGGCACCAACCCGCTGGGGAGTGGGGAAGACGCGGGCACGCATCGGCTGACACGCTAGGACTGCTTAAGAACCGTCTACTTAATCTGCAAATGCTATAAAAATGGCTACTTAATGCGCCTAAACAAAAGTTAGAAATAGCGAAATAGTAGCCATGACGCCAACCTGGATTTTTGTCGCCATACGGGGTCGTAAAGTAGCCACCAACGGCAACCCTGGGTCTGTGCTTAAAAACTTCTTATGTTGCTACCATGTCTATTTTGATTTAAAGGCGCGGACTGATTCCCACGGTAAGCTTAGCTATCCTAATAGAGAAGAAGATACATCAGATGGTAAATGGCGACACGATAAAGTACTTGGAGCGTCGGACAACCGAAACAATTAAAGTAATGATGTCATCGAAGTACCATGGCGCGAGAAAAATATATTTTAAGACTCGCAATGCAATTTTGTCGGCTTGTCTGTTTCTTTTTGTGTGTGTGTGTGTGTTTTCGTGTGAACGTTAAATGGAATTAATGTACATCAAACGTTAAATCACAGAATTTCACCGTACACGCTTAACCGTTATCAGTTTGCCAACACAGGAGAAAAAGAGGCCGCCAAGTTCACAAAACAGGGTGTGACGGGCGCTTCAGTAAGGGCGCATAGAGAGATGTGTGAGCTCACGGTGAGTCATAAATGTGGCGTCGTCCAGGTCACGCTTCAGTTTCATCGAAGGAGGGACGGCGTCATCTCTCCGAGGCTTTGCATAGTATGAAGCGTATGCAGGAGTATGTCGGAAGAGTAATCGAATGGGAGGTGGTTGGTGCGGTGATTGAAGTCGCGCTTCTGCTGCTCTTTGTTTCATCGATTTAACCAGGTTTTACGTTCCGCGCTTTGATGACGTGCGTGGCCTAACACCGCGTTTCGTACGGGAGTCGCACGTAACTGGTAAGCCAATAAACTCGCCTATGCGCGATCCGCTGCGAATCAGCCACGAGGCAATGCAACGGGGACATGTTCAGTGAGCTGCGCGCGGCCGCTGCAACGAGTTCCATTGCTGATTCTTCGCCTGTCTCAGACTGGCTATTAGCGAGCGTGTTGCATTCACTGTTACGCTGGCCGAAGACAGTAGCAAGTGTAATCTGCAGGTAAGTAATGTTCTCTGTTCAGTAGATTCTTTGTTTGTGTATATGTGTTTATGTCGCGTGTTTACATGAATTAATGCTCATGCTTACGCTACTGTAAGAGGTGGACCACGTCAGAAAAATAACTCATATCATGTTTTTGTGCAAAGCATTGTTAGAGGCATTATTCACTTCGCGTTTGGCTTTAAAAGACGGGTGTTTCGGTGCATATTATCAAAAATCCAACCAAGATTACTTTTTTTTTAATTCCCGTTTATGTGAGAAACGATGAAGGACAGAAGTTTAGCCGTTCTTGCTGTCAGCGTCTTGGTACCTTCAAATTGCTCGATGAAGGCTGCAATCACGGCGTGAACTATTGTTGCCGGCATCAACTAAGTGCCCCATAGCGTTGCCCAGACAATTTCTGAGTGCGCACTAACTTGCTCGTCTCCATGGCGGTCTGGGCTGTTTGTCACGCCTTGGTCGCAGGTAGACGATATCTGTGTGCACGGGGGTGTACTATTAAAATTTTCCGTGGAATCGACGAAGAAAGTCTACGTAATCTTGAAGGTTGCCTGTCAGTTTACTGAAATATAAAAGTAACTACCCTCGTATGAAATACCATGACTCGTTTTTTGAGGTACATAAAGTGTCTCCGTGTTTAATGGGCCACATGCGGAAGTGGAAAAAGTTGGCTTCCCTCCCTAATTAATGTTCTAATTAAGTTCTAATTAATGTCGTCGCTTCCCTTCAAGTTATTTTCCAACCAAAGGGCCCTCGTTACCAGGTTACCTTTTCAGACAGAGTTCTTTGGTGTATAGGTATATATAGATATATATATATATATATATATTCTCCGTGTGGTGTGCATGGGTTCTGTTTAATGGTGTTTTATAAGTGCGGAGTGCACTTTAGAGTCCCGAGCTGTCATCATCCTATCTTGTCGTAGTCTCATGTCGCTTGGCGTCACGCTGGCAATACTGGGAGAAAATGCGTTGCAGATTATATTTACAAGGTGTATGCTGAGACACACTCGGAGCCAGGCATACAAGATGGAGACAAGTCACGCGAAATCAGGGAACGTCGTCTTCTTTCATACTGTCTCCGTCTTCATCTTCGACAGCGCTTCGTAGCATCACCCCCCCGGCTGCAAAGACACTGACCCGGTGATTGATTGGTCGGAGTGATAACGCTTTAGTCGAGTGACGTGAACTATTTCATACGATCGGTTTATGGTGTTGTCCAGAGGTTTGACTTCATAGGTGACGTCAGTGACTTGGCGCGGGACTCGGTACGGACCAGAGTACGGGGAAACCAACTTCTCGCACAGGCCAACTCGCCGTGACAGCTTCCAAAGAAGGACCATGTCACCAGGGTTGAAGTAGACATCGCGGTGGCGGGCCTCGTAGAGGCGTCGTTGCTTTTTTTGTAAACCGTTCAGACGAAGGCGGGCAACCTCGCGTGCCTCTGCAGCTCTAGCGATGACATCGCGAGCGTATTATGATGTATCAAAAATGGGAGGAAGTAGCGCGTCGAATGGCAGTGTGGGTTCTCGTTCGTACAAGAGGAAGAATGGAGAAAAACCCGCAGAATCATCATGCCGAGACGTGTTGTAGGCAAATGCTATGAATGCAAGAGCTTCGTCGCATTCCCGATGATCTGGAGAAACGTATATGGCGAGCATATCTGTTATTGTTTTGTTCAGCCACTCTGTTAGACCGTTGGTTTGAGGGTGATACGCAGTGGCGAACTTGTGTTTAGTAGCGCAGGAGTGCAAGATGTCTTGAACCACCTTTGATAGGAAGTATCGACCCCGGTCTGCAGTGAGCTGTCGAGGACTGGTAGGCAAAGCCCGCGTGATCGAATACCGAGTGGTGTAATCTGTGGCAACAGCTATCCACTTGTTTCCACCGATGGATAGATGAAACGGGCCGAGGAGGTCAAGACCAACCTTCAAAAATGGTTCAGATGGTATCTCTATGGGTTGAGGGAGCTCTGCTGGTAGGGTGGCTGGTGCTTTGCGGTGCTGACAAGGTTTGTGCGAAGCGATGTAGCGGCGGACGGAGCGGTAAATACCGGGCCAAACAAAGAGACGTCGAAACACGGTCATAAGTCCTTGAGACGCCCAGATGACCAGTGGTGGGAATGTCGTGCAAATGCGCGAGAACAGTCTGACGCATATGTGTAGGTATAACCAGCAGCAAGTCAGGTCCGTCAGGATGCATATTGTAACGATATAGTATGCCATCTTGGAGCACAAAAACACGGAGAGAGGGAGGAGTTGAGGGGTCACGCAGCCGGTTAATGATGTCTCTCAAGCGTGGATCACGTCGCTGCTCGCCTCCGATGTTTGTCAACGCTGAAAGTGTTAACACGCATGTAGATTCGCCGCTCTCAGAAAGATCTGGTGGGTTGACTGGGTGCCGCGACCAGCAATCAGCGTCCTCATGTTGGTGACCCGTCTGATAGACGACGATGAGGGAGTATTCGGAGGCGTAAGGCCCACCGACCCAGCCGTCCAGTAAGATCGTTTAACGATGAGAGTCAGCATAAGACGTGGTGGTCGGTGACAACGGTGAACTGCCTTCCATACAAATAGGGGCGGAATTCGCCCACTGCCCAGACGAGCGCGAGGCATTCGCGTTCGGTACTCGAATTATTGCGCTCCAGCGGTGGCAACAGACGGCCAGCGTATGCAATGACGCGGTCGCTGCCATGCTGTCGTTGAGCCAAAACAGCGCCAATGCCATGGCCGCTGGCGTCGGTGCGCAATTCTGTTGGAGCGGACATATCGAAGTGGTCGAAAATCGGTGGCGACGTGAGGCTCATGGTCTGTTCAGCGAATGCACTGGCTTGTTCATGGCCCCAGACAAAAGCGACTTCCTTCTTAAGGAGTTCTGTGAGAGGGCGTGCAACGTCAGCGAAATTGCGCACACATCTTCGAAAGTAGGAGGACAGGCCTACAAAGCTTCGAACGTCATTAGAACACGTCGGCACAGGAAAATCTTTGGACTGCGCGAACATTCAGATGCGAAGCAACTTATGGCGGTGGCCTTTGTCCGTCCCTCCCGCGTCCCGCGGCCGGTCAGTTTCATGAAGTAGGGAAGCACCCACTATGCGAACCAGACACTGTAGTACAGCGAGGCCGTCAACCACCACCAGTCAGCAGAGTCATGGCCGAGAGCACAGAGTGGCTGCTTAGTAAATGGCTAGGCAGGTGGTGGGTACAAGCAAAGAATAACACGCACTAACCGGTGGTGTCTGTCGCCCACGTTGACTCCATTCCTTGGTCTTGCTTGCATGTGCTTGCGGGGGCTTTGTCCGTCCCTCCTTCCCGCGTCCCACACCCCCCACAGCGCATGCGTGTCCCCTCCCCCCTCTCTCTCCTTTCCTAAACTCCCTCCCTTTTCTCTCCTCTAGGAATCCTCTACTCAAAGGAGCAGCACCCACGTGTCGCGTCCCACAACCCCACATCACAGGCGCGTCCCTCTCTCTCTCCTTTCCTACGCTCCCCCTTTCTCTCCTCTAGGAATCGTCTATTTTACGGAGCGGCGTGCGCCCCAGGCGGTGCGACAGCTGCATACTCCGCTGGGGGGAACCGCGGTAGTTCCGCGGTATTAAAATGAGGGAGCGCGCGCTCCTCATTCTCTCTCCTGTGCAGTGCCGCGATGAGCGCTCGAGCCGCTGCCGCGAAACGGGAGTGGAGACGTTTCTTCCGCTCAAGCTAACCATCTCCCCGCTGCTTCGCATTCCACACATGGTTCCCTTTAGCGGGAAATGGTGAATTTTTTCTGGATCGACAAGGTGTCCGAGGACAGTGAGCTGCAGGCGACCGAAGTGGCATTTCGAGGAGTTGAGCTGCAGTCCTGCGTCGCGGAACACAGAAAGAATGGTAGAAAGGCGCTCGATGGGTGTCTCAAAAGTAGGCGCAAAGACAATTGAAATCATCGAGGTAGCACAAGCAGATTGACCACTTGAAACCGTGAGGAAGAGCGTCCATTATTCGTTCAAACGTCGCTGGGGCGTTGCATAACCCGAACGGCATCACTTTAAATTGATAAAGGCCATCAGGTGTAATAAACGCGGTCTTTTCACGGTCGATTTCATCAACTGCAATTTGCAGTACCCGGAACGAAGGTCTATTCAAGAGAAATACTTCGCGCCACAGAGACAGTCGAGGGCGTCATCTATCCGTGGCAGGGGGGTACACGTCTTTTTTAGATGCGAGCATCTTAATGCTCGGGGCTATGTCCGTCCTTCCCGCGTCCCGCATCCGACCACTTTCATGAAGTAGGGAAGCACCCATTATGCGAACCAGAACACCGTAGTAATATGAAGGCCGTCAACCACTACCACAGTCATCAGAGTCATGGCCGAGAGCACAGAGAGGCTGCTTAGCAATGGCTAGGCAGGTGGTGTCTGTCGCCCAGGTTGACCCCATTCCTTGATCTTGCTTGCATGTGTTTGGAGAAGCCCAAGGGCTTGAAGAAGGTTCAAAGATGTTTCGGACCAGCATCTTGTGAACTTCTTTCTGTATCCCTTGGCGCTCAGTAGAGGAAACACGACAGGGTCGTTGGTGTATCGGGTTAGCATCGCCGGTGTTGATTTGATGCTACAACGGCTGTCTGGCGCAGTGGTCGGTCATCGATGTCAAATATGTGCCGGTACGAAGCGAGAAGTTCATGAAGGGCGTGGACCTGTTCGGCCGGGAGGTAAGGAGCGATCATTTTCGTCAAGCTTTCTACTGTAGTTCGGCCCAGATCAGAACTGGTAGGCGATGGTGTATCACCTGTGAAGGCGGAGATATGGTAATCGCAGGCCGGGTCAAGCGTTGCAAGGAAGATACCCCAGTGGAGTACTTGAAAGGGGTAGAGCACAGCTTAGCCGTGTATAGCACAGTATTGCAAGGGAAGGAAAATGGAACCGAGGGTGAGGATGAGGGAAAGGAAGAAGGGGGGGGGGGGGGTAATGCACAGCATAGCCTTGTGTGGCGTCACGCAGGCAAAAACATGTCAAGCATAGTAATGGTACAGAAAGGGTTCGGGAAAGGAAAGTGAATGTGATGAGAAAGCAAAAGAGAGGGAGGATAAAGGATTGCATAGCCATGTGTAGTGCAGTATAGCGACGGGAAAGAGAAGTGAGGGGAAAACTAGGGAAAGTAGGGGTTGGTAATGCATAGCATAGCCGTGTATAGCACAGTATAGCAATGGGGTGGGAAAGTGAAGTGAAGGTGAGGATGATAGAAAAGAGGAGGGGAGGGTAAAGAAAAGTCTATACCCGTGTGTAGTTGACTGAAGAACAGTGCGATTGAGCGAGCCCGACATAAGCGTCAAAACCGGAGTATAGCTCTTAGACTCATTGAACCACTGTAGATTGTGTACAGTGCATTCACAAAGAGACTGCCTGTGAAAGACCGCCTAGCTTATGTTGGAAATACAGAAAAAAAAAACTTCTATATACAGAACTCGGGTAAATCGAATTATCAATTACATATCACTGTTTCCGAATACGACAATGCTTTAACGTCAATGAATATGAAAATCTGAAGCCACATCGAACAAAATTAGCCGGAGCATTTGATACATCGAATACATCGGACAGCATGAAACGCCCCAAGAAGTCGACTTTCCCTCACAAAAGGCTGTTTTATCCTCACGGGAAGGGATCTTCCCGCGTTACCCCGGGTGAATGACTGCCACCCCCAGCATATCACATGCGCGCATTTTACCCGCCCCTGCATAGCGCTCGCCCCGAAAACAGGACACAGATAATTAAAAGTAAAAAAAAGAAAACCCTGGTGCTGCCATGAAGCCGGCTTCCTTGCAATATTGTGGATCGGTGTTGTGAATGTTTGGAACACTTACACGCCCAAATTTCGCACCGGAAATAAAATATTCGAAAGCGTTATATCGAACTGTAAGATATATCAAGCTTAACTCCCATATTTTTGCGAATTCGATATATGCGGTTTGACTACCCGTAAAGGCGATGAAATCAAATCTTGAAGAGAAATCTACTGTGCCTGCTTTTAAGGGCGTCGCTCAAAATGACACCAAGATTTTCTCGCACGTCACCGACGAGACTTCGAACGTCTAGCTGACGGTATACGCAACATAAATATAAAAGAAGTCGTTGTGCTGAGAGGAACCAACAAGTGAAACAGGCGATGTTCGTAAGCATAGGCATGTGCAGGATTCTCCTTCAGGGTGGGGAGGCAAGGTTCTTTGCAGGTGCCCCCCCCCCCTCCCCTCCCTGTTATAGAAATGTATGGGGCTGACTTTGCTCCCTCTCCTCCCCGAGTCACAGTGCCCCCCTACCCCCTTCCTATAATGTGAAAGTGTGGGGCTGGCTTTGCGCCCCCCTCCCTCCCCGGGGGGGGGGGGGGGGGGGGCAGGCCTCTGTTCGTAAGTGCACCCGTTCATTTTACCAACCACATATTGCACCAGGACCCGCCACGGTGGTATAGTGGTTATAGTGCTCGACTGCTGACCCTGCAGGTTGCGGGATCGAATCCCGACCGTGGCGGCCGCATTTTCGATGGAGGCGAACATGCTTGAGGCCCGTGTGATTAGCTTAAGGTGCACGTTAAAGAACACCAGATCGTCCAAATTTCAGGAGCCCTCCACTACGGCGTGTCTCATCATCATATGGTGGTTTTCGGGACGTTAAACCCCATCAATTATTATTAATATTATTACATATGCACCGGACCAACCGCACTTGCTCCTAACCTCATCAACCAACCTTCGCAACTCCATGTTTCTTTCGTAAAAGTTCTTCGTCGTCGTCTCTTCTCGAACGATCCTTTTCATGAAACCTGTACCTCCCGCTACGACTAATTAACAAAAAAAAAAAAAAAGACGGAAGATACCACGCATTGTGGGAATCGATGTAATCCGAAGCAGCCAGCAAGGAACAAATCATGTTGTACGTAACATGCCTGTCGTGATTTACATGTTAAGACCTGTCGCCGATGTTCTTCATACGGTCACGTCACGCAATACCAATTTTGGTGTATATCAAGCTAGCGAACTGGACGCGAGCGCGCCACGAGCATGGCATGTAGCTCACGTTGTACAACACATGCTTGTCATTATTTCATATTACCACCCGTCATTTATATTCGTCAGACAGTCACGTCGTGCAATACCAATTTCGGTGTATATCAAACTAGCGAACTGCCCGTGTACTGTGCGATGTCAGTGCACGTTAAAGAACACCAGATGGTCAAAATTTCCGGAGCCCTCCACTACGGCGTCTCTCGTAATCATATAGTGGTTTTGGGACGCAAAACCCCAGATATTATTATTATTAAACTAGCGAACTGGACGCAAGCGCACCGTAAGCACGGCCTGTACATGACATGCATGTCATGATCTTCATGTTACCACCTGTCACTTATATTTGTCATAGAGACATGTCACGCAATACCAGATTTAGTATATACCAAGCTAGCGAAACGGCCGCGAGCGTGCCATGAGCGTGGCATGAAAGTCATGTTGCACATAAGATGTTACGATTTCCATTATACCCCGTGTCATTTATGTTTTACGTTGCCGGCGTATTGCGTGTGTAGATACTGCCTTGCGTAATCCGCGCCAGAATATCTGAGAGCATTCTAAATAGAACTTGAAAACATATTGAGCGCCAGCAAAACAAGGACACGAGAGAGACACCACAGTGCGCTAACTTCAACAATTTTATTTGAACGAAACAACAGACTTTTTATCCGTGCACAGGGGCACCACCAGTCCACGCACTAGCCAACCAGAAAGGCTCTTTCCCTATCTAAAATTTCAATCGATGGTGCACTCACACACGTGTCACCATTGCGAGAGATAGCTTGCGCTTCTATAATCTCCCTCACATCTTTATCTTTGTGCTTCGCCAGAACCGTGCAGGAACCGTGCATTGGCGCGCAACCGCACTCCAAGCAATGAACAGACAAGTGACCGTAATTATTCTTGTTAGTAACGTTTAACCTGTGTTCGCGTAGACGATCATTAAGGCATCTTCCCATCTGACCTATGTACTTATTTCCACAGGTCAGCGGGAGCTCGTAAACTACCTCTTGTACACGCTCTACTTGAGGGCCGCGATGGTTCTTGGAGGAACCGACAGCTGGCTTCCGGTGCGGGTCCGTTAAGCGACTAACCTGCCAAGTTTTTCCGGTGCTGAAAAAACAACCTTGATGTCCACACGACTAGCCATTTTGTTTAGGTTATGAGCCGTTTTGTGCAGATAAGGCACTACCGCCACTCTGCTTCCTGGTTTGGACGGCTGCATCCCGTGGACTACTGTCCAAGCGGCACCATTTTAGCAGACCCTCGACAACAGACACCTGCACCGACTGTGGAATAACCTGCTGCCGCTAACCTTTCAGACTGACTGATAAGGCTTTCGTGAATCTTGTGGTGGCAGGACTTCTTCAACGCGTTTCCTAAAGAAAATGGCTAGTCGTGTGGACATCAAGGTAATTTTTTCAGCACCGGAAAAACTTGGCAGGTTATGTCGCTTAACGGACCCGCACCGGAAGCCAGCTGTCGGTTGCTCCAAGAACCAATCGCGGCCCTCAAGTAGAGTGTGTACAAGAGGTAGTTTACGAGCTCCCGCTGACCTGTGGAAATAAGTACATAGGTCAGACGGGAAGATGCCTTAATGATCGTCTACGCGAAGACAGGTTAAACGTTACTAAAAAGAATAATTACGGTCACTTCTCTGTTCATTGCTTGGAGTGCGGTCGCGCACCAATGTACCGGTTCCTGCACGGATTCTGGCGAAGCACAAAGATAAAGATGTGAGGGAGATTACAGAAGCGCAAGCTAGCTCTCGCAATGGTGACACGTGTGTGAGTGCACCATCGATCGACCTTTTAGATAGGGAAAGAGCCTTTCTGGTTGGCTAGTGCGTGGACTGGTGGTGCCCCTGTGCACGGATAAATAGTCTGTTGTTTCCTTCAAATAAAAAAGGGTTGAAGTTAGCGCACTGTGGTGTCTCTCTCGTGTCCTTGTGTTGCTGGCGCTCAATATGTTTTGAAGTTCTGTTTACCAACACGCCCAAAAAATGGCAATGCTAACATTCTAAATAGTTGTCGGATCATCTCTCCTGGCTTGAGCGCGCACACGCGAACAGCTGAGTTTATTCTGGAACAAATCCGGCCACCAGCGAAAACGCTCGAATGTTCGACGACACGTGTATAAAGGCCGACGCGCGTTGCCGCAGTTCATATTATCGACGGCCGACGCTCTGTTCGCCGCTAGCAGTGCCAGTGCGTATTGATGTAGTCTGACTTTCAGTTTCACGGCCGCAAGTTCGGCCAAATAAAGAGTTTATTCTTTGACACGCCGACTGTTTCATTCGTGGACGTCACGACCATGTGACAATATCAAGCTAGCGAAACGGCCGCGAGCGTGCCATGAGCGTGGCATGTAAGTCATGTTGCACATGACATGTCATGATTTTCGTATTACCACTTGTCATTTATGGTCGTTTACAGTCACCTTACGCAATACCAAATTTGTTGTCTATAAAGCTAGCGAAACAGCCATCAGCGCACCATGAGCGTGGACATGCAAGTAATATTTCACATGGCATGTCATGATTTCCATATTACCGCTTCTCATTTATGTTCGTCATACAGATACATTATGCAACACCAAATTTGGTGTATATCAACCTAGCGAAACGGCCGTCAGCGCACCATGAGCGTGGCATTTAAATCATGTTGTATGTACATGACATGCACTTCATGATTTTCATAATACCACCTGTGATTTATGTTGGTCATGCAGAAATGTATCATCATACCAATTTTTCGATGTATCAAGTTAAGAAAACGGCCGCAAGAGCGCCACGGCCATGGCATGTAAACCATACCGTTCATGATAAGTTATTCATGATTTTCATGATATGACCAGTCACTCACGTTCGTCATGCAGTCATGTTATGCCATACCAATTTTGGTATAAATCCAATTAACGATACGGTCTGCAGAGCAAAAAGTCGTAGGCGGCTAGATAGATAGATAGATAGATAGATAGATAGATAGATAGATAGATAGATAGATAGATAGATAGATAGATAGATAGATAGATAGATAGATAGATAGATAGATAGATAGATAGATACGCTCAAAGTCGCTGAAGTACGCTAAGAAATGCTTCGCATTTAAAAAATCTGGGCGTGGGAGGGGAGGTAGCGATTGACACTTCGCGATAAATATGTACCGGTGTTATTCTCGTTCTCTCCCATCGCTGCTTATGTTCCTTCCAATGAAAATATGTTTTGTGCGCATGCGCGCGTGTGTTCTTGCCGTGTTTCAGAGCCGCTAGACTAACCCCCGTATTCTTAAACAAGCCTCGACTCGAATTTCGTCCTTCACTTGACCGAGTTGAACACAGCGCCGCTGCTCGATTCAAAATGACGCAGCGCTTCTCAAGAGTCGCTGCAGATTATCGCAGGTATGCAGTGACTTTTTCTGCCTAGAGACGGCACTCCCATCGACTTTCTCAAGTCAGGGTGGAGCGTTGAGTGAAGGGACGTTCTAGAATGCGGGGGGTAACTGTGATGTTCGCGTTGAGCATGTAATCTGATCGGAAGGTTCCGAGATTATCTAGACAGTTCCCAACCATTCGGGCGCGCTTTGCTAAGGCAGCAGTTACATTGCAATGGGACGGTAAAGCTCGACTAAGGCAGCGGAGCAAGGTAGCAAGGGCAGAACGGCGACGATCGTCGCAGCCCGGTGTGATTCACCATGTCTTGATGCATCACACAGGTCAGCCCGACAAGGTCAACAGGGTGGTGAAAGAGCAGGGGGGGGGGGAGGGGGGGGGGAGAATGAGAACAGGGAACACAAGGAGGAGGATGCACTGGATGCACTCCGCGACGATTTCAAATCACCCGCCCCGCTTGAGCCAATCACTTTCATTCAAAGACTGCGTGCGGGACCACGTAAAGAACGAAAAAATAAACCCAACTAAGAAACGTAAATAAGTTTGCTCCATGTTTGTACAGTTATAATGATTTTGATGTAATATGTGTTTATTGTCGCTGACAGTCGTCGACTTGGGTTATATTGCAACTGTGTTCAAATCACGTGCTGTGTGTGAGCCAATCACAGCAAAACAAGACCACGCGTGCGGAACTACGTTCAGCATGGAAAAAAAAATGTCCGGATGGCGGCGCCGCGATAAGTTTGTCCCGCGCTTGTGCATTTGTGGTGGTTCTCTATATTATGTGTGGTTATCTTCGTTGTTCGTCGTCGACTGGCGATCTATCGCGTGCCGTATGGAAAGGGCGGCCAAAGGTGTGCCTAGATTTTGTGTTGGTGTTCACTGCTGCGTCGTCGTTACCTCAACGGACTCGTAGCTTTGTCTGCGCGCTCAATTCTGTGTGATCGGCGTGCTTACCACGTTTCTTGACTGCGCACGTTTATTGCGTCATTCAGTCTAATGCACCTACCGATACAGTCCACGGCCCAGTGCCTTTTCTGACGGTGACGGCGATTGTAAAGTACAAGCGTGCGCCCCAGAGGATACATAGGTGAGTTCAAGAAAGTCGCCAAATTACGTAACTATGTCACCTTATTGCGTAACACTTGTGCATGTAAGGCAGCCCGGATGGCGTGTTCAAACAGCAGCGATGATGTGCAAGAACGGGTGTCTAATAGGCAAGTATGGATTGTGCTACAGGTTAGCATATTTGCTTTTCCATGATGCTTGTTTTACACTTTTAGGGAGTGGTTGCTGTATTTCGGTCAATCAAGTCTTGTGTTGCGCCGTTCTTCCTCGGCTGTGTTCTTCGCGAGATCACGTCCGCCGCGGTGGTGTAGCGGTTACGATGCTGGGCTGTTGACCTGAAGGCCACGGGTTCGATCCCGGCCGTGGCGGTCGCATTTCGATGGTGGGGAAAAAGCTAGATGCCCGTGTACTGTACGATGTCAGCGCCTGTTAGAAAACACCAGATGGTAGAAATTTACAGAGCCCTCAACTGCGCCGTGCCTCATATGTTGTTATTGGCACGTAAAACCCCCAATATTATCATCGCGAGATCATCGCGTGAAGTAATTGATTGCGCAATGGCCTCTCGCCTTAAAAATGGGCCTGGTTTTAAATGTTAAGTTTGCTGGTCGCCCTGTACATTTTCTCTGAGGAAAATGCAACGGTATTAATGAACTAACAAGAAGATCAAGAACAACGCAGTAGATGGAGACGCAGATTTACACAAAACGCTTGTCAAGTTGCTCAGAAACGTATGTAACTCTGGTTGCGTCGCCATCTACCGTGCTGGACATAATTTAGCCATGATAAATAGCATATTTTCTCTATGCTGAGGCTTTCAGCCTGGCTGTGCAAGGTCGGGACGCGTAGCACTTGGTAAGGGGTTTCAAACTCACTTCAACTGGCGGGCTGCAGTCGCCAAATTTAGCCTCCCGGAAATTCAGGGACAGTGGAAAAGTTGACAGCAGAAAAGAAAGGCGGGGATGTGTGTGTGTGTGTGGTGGGGGGGGGGGGGGGAGTCGGCTAACGGTTGCCATTTCACGATGGAATGCATTTATTTACAGAATGGCCCACCAACCAACCCACCTGCCGAGCAGCACGCCTACCGGCCGAACATCTAAAGTGACTCGCCCGTGTCTGCGTGCAGCTTGACGCCTCCTACCATGCGTCAGCCTCAGCACCATCTCCACGGTTCCCGGCCACATCTACGCCCCCGGGAAATTAGCCGACAGGTGAGGTTGCTGGACGTACTGCTTTTCACGAAAGTATATCTGGCACCTCCACCACAATTGCGACGATGGAACGCGTTTCGGAGGTACAGCTC
>JALIZH010016102.1:0-40340 GCA_030522465.1 Rhipicephalus appendiculatus
CTTGTCACTTGTATTGGTAATACTGATGTACAGAACGTCAAAAAGGGCAATAGTGCTAATTTTATGGAACGGTATCTTCCCCCCTTAGACCATCATAGGGCACGTTATACTCAACCGCTTCATAGTCCCAAGGGGCAGAATTATAATGCAGTCGATGGCCTGCAATACAGTATTGGGGCGTTGTGTTTGGCTTCTGATAATTAATGCACATGGTTTCAATAATAATTAATGACATAATTAAGCTATAGTTTACTTAAGATGTTTTTATGATGTATCAGGTATAGGCCAATGCGTGATCGCTTATCACTGGTTAGCATGATGAAATGATGTATCCTAGGTGTACGCGGTGGAGATGATTCGATATCGTGCTTATATATGACACTTAATGCGCCATTTCCAGTTGCTATTTAAAATTTTCATCCACCTTTTGCTTAAAGGTCCTACGGTGCTGAATATGTTAAAAGCCTCTCACTATTACCGGACGGGCTTTTAATTAGAACACTTTCAGCACCTTCGGACAATTAAGAAATAGGGTGATGAAAATGTTCAAATCCCCTCCGGAAATGGTGACTGCCCCTTGGGTCTATGAAGCGGTTGAGAAAAAATTGGGGGACCCTTAAGCTTCGCCTTTAAGAGTTGAACGCGATAGCGATATCCCGTCCCTAGTGCGTACTTCAATCACTTAGTGCATACTATGTAATGGGTAGTATGCTTTAAACCAGGAGAAATTATGCGCGGCAAATGTGGGAAATGTTTTCGAACTTGCTATGCACCCACTACGTGGTGTTAAGGGAATACGCGCAGTAAGGTGTGTGCCGTTTGTAATGGGTGGCTGGCTTTAAACTATAGAATCGTTATGATAATCACATATTCTGACGCCCGATGGCAATGTACGCTTGTACCACGCAATATTCCTGGGATATTACATGTTATATTGCGACGCCTATATAAAGGACGCTTGCGTTTGCGAAGCATGGAAGTTATTTTCACTGCATTTCCAAGCAGAGGAAGTTATTTTCACAGTATTTAAAAGCAGAGGCATGGCTGTGTGGTAGAACACCTGCTTGCCACGCAGACAACCCGGGTTCGATCCTCACTCGGACCCGAAAATTTTAATTTATTTTATTTGCATCTTTCTCGATTTTTCGGTCACGGACAAGATGATGATTTTTCGGTCACGGACAAGATGATGATTTTTCGTTCACAACCAACGACGCCGACGCCGACGCCGACACCGACGCCGGAATTTCTGCGAAACGAGCTCTTTAACGCTATCGCGTTAATAACCTGCCCTATGATGGTCCAAGTGGGAAGATACCGTTCCATAAAATTAGCACTATTGCCCTTTTTGACGTTCTGTACATCAGTATTACCAATACAAGTGACAAGCTGTTGTATGACTTGCATTATTCGCCGCCGAAAAGCCCCCGCTAGAATCTTGCGCTGACCTTAATTGCTATGCAGTGAAAACGAGGAAAAGGCAAACTTTCTACTACCTTATGGTTGTTCAGCTGGAAAATTTTTTTCTCCCTTAAAACAAAAACTACTCTTTTGAAACTTTCTATATGTCTTGCCAACAAATCATGCTATGCAACAATATATAAGCCATATTTTTACTTAGACCGCTACATTGAGAAAATGAAGCCTCAATATGTGTCAAAATGGCATTTTTTCCAACTTTGTCACAATATTGTGGCAATGTTTTTGCTTCATCCGCTCCCGAAGTATTTTCATCATTTATTATAGGCACTCATGAAACATGTAATGTGAATATATTACTCGCAGAAAGATTTGTGCTTTTTATAAAATACGCTAAACATGCAGCATATTGCAATTTTTCGCCAAAACCAAAAATAAAGAAAGTTAAGACTAAAATGAATAAACTATCATTGTCATGAAAGATCAGCGCCTTAAGATTATGGAAAAAATTGTTTCGTAGTAATTCCTCAGAACAGTAATTTTACACAAGTTATTTAGCGCGACACAGTTTCACTTGGGTGCCCAAAGTTCGAAGCGCCCTCTAGGCAACACAAAATTTTTTTACGAAAAATAACGCCTCAATAACTACTTGTCACGTGCACATATACCTGGACAATTTTTTTCAGCAAGATGGGAGATGGTCGAAAATTGACCTGGTACACTTGATATGGAATGACCCATATATATATATATATATATACAGGGTGTTTCAAGAAATGTGTCCACTATTTTTAAAAAATCAGCAAAATGCGGCATTTGCTCGCTGTCTTCACAATTGCTTTTTCTGTAGCTGCAGGCATCTTAAGATGGTTGAAGACATGATTTCGGACAGTAATTAAGAAAATTAAATTAATTATCTTTTTAATTAGCGGAGTTAGGTGGTTAAGTCCGATGGGAGAATTGAAGTCCTTCATGCGAAGAACCCATTTCAGCTTTGAGATTCTGAAAAAGCGGCCTCTATTAATTATTGTAGCGTAATGAAATTCAGGCAAATTCAATGGCGAAACCGAAACCCAAGACCGATGAGCGCAACAAGCAGACGACTAGAATGACGTCACTTTTCAAGACGGTTACAGAGGTGCAGTTCTTCCCCGTTCGTTAACGTATGTGCGTCATGCGTGCTACTACTGCACGCGCAGCCCACACACTTACACCAAGAAGTCGGTTGATGGTTGATATAATGACGTTCACTCATTGTGGACGTCTCAGACGAATATGGCAGTTGCGCTCTTCCGCGCTTCGGTTTCGGTTTAGCCGCTGAATTTGGGAGAATTTTATTACTTCGCAATTATTCCTAGAGGCCGCTTTTTCGAAATCTCATAGCCGTAATGGGTTCTTCACATGAAGGACTTCAATTCTCCCATTTGACTTTACCGCTTAACTCCGCTAATTAAAAAGTTAATTAATTTAACTTTCTTAATTACTGTCCCAAATCATGTCTTCAACCATCTTAAGATGCCTGCCGCTACGTAAAAAGCAATTGTGAAGACAGCGAGCAAATACCGCATTTTGCTAATTAAAAAAAATAGTGGACACAATTCTTGAAACACCCTGTATATATATATATATATATATATATATATATATATATATATATATATATATATATATATATATATATATATATATATATATATATATATATATATATATATATATAACAGTCACAACAGAAGTGTTTATTTCGACAGTTTCGGCCACAGTCCAGCCTTCACCAGGACCAGGAGTACATGTTATTTGTGCTCACATTTATTCAGTCTTGCAGGGAAAGAAAAGAAAAAGAAAAGGAGAAACGCGAGAAGGAAAAATTTCCAGGGACATTGCGTATTGCAAGTGGCGTTGCCAATGCTTCTTTCTTTGGAAGCATTGCACTCGGTTAGCGTACGGGCGGCGGTACCTTTAGTGTAGACGAGGAGTACGAATGGACGGCGGCGGGGGAACGGGCTGGTGCGTGGCTGCAGCGCGCGTCCAACGACATAGTCGCTAACCAAGTGCTCGTCTCGCCGCGTCCTTTTAGATGTGAAGCATCTTATGGCGAAGCTTAATCCGGTGGTGGTGGTGGTGTGCCGGCGTGACCACCCTTACTGCGTATGCGCAAACCCTTAAAAAAAATAAAAATGAAAAACCTCCTCTCCCCCCTCTCTCTCCTCTAGGCATCCCTCCCCGCGGCAACCACACCCTCACTGCGCATGCGCCTCCCCTCCTCTCTCCCCTCTTGCGCTCCCCCCCTCTCTCCTCTAGGCCTCCCTGCCCGCGGCGTCCGCACTCCCACTGCGCATGCGCGTCCCCCCTCTCTCTCCTCTCCTACGCTCCCCCCTCTCTCTCCTATAGGCATACCTGCCCGCGGCGTCCACACTCCCCACTGCACATGCGCGTCCCCCCTCTCCCCTCTCCTACACCCCCCCCCTCTCTCGCCTCGCGACGCCGACGCCGGCAGCGTCTGCTAGCGAGTTTCTTGGTTGAAAAAACCGACTGCTCGCGCTGCACAACCGTTCACTGGCCACCCCGTATATATGGCAATGGATCTTGACCTCCAAGGTGGTGCCGGTGGGAGATTTCTCCTGTGCGTTGTTGAACAATAAAAATTCGCAGCGTGCGCGTTAACTAAAAGCGGAGTGCGGGTCTCTGTGTCCAGTCGGAGTATTCTGTCTCTCATTGCCCATTAGCAGCGATTGGCATGTTCCAGTAGGAAACACTGCTCCATCACTGCCTGCTTTGCGCCTCCCCCAGTTTTCTCTCCTGCGCAACGCTGCGATGAGCGCCAGCGTCAACGCCGCCGCCAGTGTAAGCGTTAGCGCCCGCTGCTTCACATCTACACATGGTTCCCTTTAGCGGGAGATGGTGTAACTTTTTTCACCGACGATCACCATTCAGGTGTCGGCGACCTGTACTGGACGACTGTGGTGGGGCAATCGGTTGGCGTCTTTCGCCTATCACTCCCTTTCTTTGTGTATTGTTCCTCAACTGGACCGCGTCCCACGGCTCCGGCAGGGCGACGCGGGCAAAAAAGGTGTTTCTTCAGGAGTTGAGACATTAGAGGTTTTTAGACTGCCTGGCACACCGCTACACGCGAAATACTTGCGTGTACCGGAACACCGGGGGGGGGGGGGGGGGGGACTGCGCATTCGCGCGCGCCCGGTAAACATGGCCGCGCCGCTGAAAGCGGTTGCCTTCCCCTTCGAATCTATCAAGTGGCCGTCTAGCGCTCTGTAGCTCGCTAGCTTCGAAGAGATGTTTTTATTTGCCTGAGATGCGTGTCCTTAAGATTCGACAGCAAAGTATTTGTGTCTGTTCGGCACTGTTTTCGAGAGACTTACTCAAATAATCAATGCTGTAGGCTTAGGGAGTGGCGCTCCCGGAATCTCGGAGGTCGTCGATTACGTTTCTCTTAGCTGTCTTCCATATTCCATAGATGGCGCCACTTGACGCAGTGGCAGCTACGGGACACGCTATCCCGTAATACGCCACGCCTTTGCGTTACCAGTATACCGGACAGACTAAAAACCTCTATTAACAACTCATCACTACGGGGACGTTTCGCCTCGAGGGGACACCGCACATTGCCGCAAGGAGAAGCAAACGGGCGTTTAATGTAAATACTAGTTTGTTCTGGGATTCTGCGCTCGAGGGCTCTTGGCGGTGTACGCGGTGGCTCTTAGACTTGTCAAATTTAACACTATTGATCGCTTAGTAAGATAGAGATGGAAATAGACGGCAGTTGTACTGTAGAGACAGTAGTCACACTGAAAGATATTTCCAATTGTCCAGTCACCGTCGCAGTTACAGTGCCGCGAAATCTTCAATTTTTATTAATTATTATTATTATTATTATTATTATTATTATTATTATTATTATTATTATTATTATTATTATTATAATTATTATTATTACTATTATCTAATGATTTAATTGCTGCAAGTGTACCTGGGTTTACATTTATGCCTTTTTTGGGGGTGTTAAATCGGTGTACCAGGTATGACTCGATCTGTTCACATTTCCGGTTTGATTTAAATCCTGTTTCTAAGAGTGTTACTGATAATTTGACAAATGAATGGCCGGAAAGCTTAAGAGGTTTCGATAGAATTACATTTGGAGCTGCTTTTGCGTTGGCTCTGCGATTATTAAAACGAATCCTCAATGGTGTTTCTGTTTGTCCGATGTATTGCATGCTGCACACGCTACATTCGAATAGATATACTACATTAGAGGAATCGCATGTTAGATTTCGTCGTATATTAATTGAAAGCTTGGATTGTGTGCTGGCCACCTTGCTTGTCTCTCGCATCGCTTTACATAAAAGACATCGCGGCTTTAGACAAGGTCGGCATGGATTATTAGGAGTTGATATATTGATTTGCGAGTTTGTCTTTGAGGCTGCGCGATCGTCGGTAAACCACGCCAGGAGCAGATGGAAATGCGTGTTTCACCCGTTCACTTTGTTCCAGTATGTTGTAATGTAGTTTAGTGATTCTGTTTACATTCGGGAAGTTCGCGCTGTAAGTTAAGCACAGGTTTGTCCGCTGCAGGTTGTGTTGCGGTGGCCGTTCCATAAGAAGGTCATCACGCTTCACATATATATAAATGCGGTGTGCGCACGACGGGCGAGTAGACCTGTGTGTGCGGCGTTGGAAGAAGACGACGAGGAGGACGCCGATGCATGCGCGGAAGAGGGCGCGAACGCGACAATGTCGCGTGCGGGAGAGGGAAAAGGAAGAGGCAGACGGTGTTCGGTGTTGGGAAGGGTCGGGTGACTGGGCCCGAGTGTCTAACCTCTGCGAAGCGTTGCAGGAGTTGAAGCTGAGGGCTTCACCCTGGCCGTGGGCGCCCTCCGCCTTCAACCCGTCGCATCACGGCTCCAGGGTCTTTGCCAGGCTTCCCAAGCCAGCGCTCGACTCTTCAGAGCCATCACCGCCACTTGTCCTCGTGCATCTCCTCGTCTCGCAGAAGCGATTCTAACACCAAGTCGGTTAGCCTGATCCGGACATTCTGACTGTCTAATTCAGTAGAGACGCTCGTTTGCCTGCTACTGTTCTTTCCGTGTTCGCGTCGTGTGCTCTTCGTGTGTGTGCTTGCTTGTATTTGTCCATGTGGGTATAAAGTGTATACGCGCATTCAAGACCTGCAAGCAGCCTCGTCGATTGGTGTGAGAACCAGCGTTCCCATCTACATCTTAACAAATGAACCGTATCTGAGTACAATATATATATAGACCGCCGACAGCGAAAGTGGCAACCACCCAATTAAGGCGTAATTTGAAGTTCGCAGCCAGGTCGGCAGCCATGTGCCTTTTTCTCCTCTTTGGTTTCTTCGCATTTCTATTATAACTGCTAAACGTAGCATCTCCTATACTTTCCTTGGCATTAATATTGCTACGTACCAGTGGCATGGAGATCAAGAGGACGAAGGGAAGGACGACAAAGAAGATAGACTGTCGCGAGCTGACCAGTATCGGTGGCGCTGCTCGCGACAGTCTATCTTCTTTGTCGTTACCGCACACCGTTCTGTCTGTCGCAGCGAACTCCACGTGCCTTCCAGTTGTCAACTTTAGTTTGACACCTCAAGTGCTGCCGCAAGGCATCTCTTTGGCATCGATTTCCACCTTAGAGGACAACTCAGTGGATGTTTTCACGGTGGCTGCTCCTTCCGACTCCCATGCTCATCACCAATCCAACACCTGCTCCGACAGCGCTATTAAGTCGATGATTGCTTCCAATTTAACACCGCAGCAGAGTGACGAGCTCCGCCGGGTTCTGCTCTCCTACATCGACGTTTTCGACCTCAGCGGCCGTCCATTGGGGAAAGCTACTGGTGTGACCCACCGCATAAACACAGGTGATGAGCCTCCTATTCATAGGCGTCCATATCGGGTGTCGGCGGCTGAGCGTCAAATTATACAAGGTGAGGTCGACAAAATGCTCGCCAAGCACATCATTGAGCCATCCTGCAGTCCTTGGGCATCCCCCTGTCGTGCTAGTCCGCAAGAAAGACGGCACATGGCGTTTCTGTGTCGATTATCGACACATAAACAAAATTACCAAAAAAGACGCGTACCCTCTGCCACGAATAGATGATGCCCTTGATTGCCTCTATGGTGCCCGCTATTTTTCCTCCATCGACCTCCGTTCTGGGTACTGGCAGATTGAGGTGGATGAAATGGATCGTGAAAAGACGGCATTCATCACCCCTGATGGCCTATATCAATTCAGGGTCATGCCCTTCGGCCTTTGTAACGCCCCAGCCACCTTCGAACGAATGATGGACTCCCTGCTCAGAGGCTTTAAATGGTCCACCTGTCTGTGCTACTTGGACGGCGTCGTTGTTTTTTCACCAACATTTGAAACTCATATAGAGCGTCTGTCAGCCGTCTTAGACATCTTCCGTCGCACTGGCCTGCAGCTCAACTCATCCAAATGTCACTTTGGCCGCCACCAAATCACAGTACTTGGCCATTTGGTGAACGCTAACGGTGTACAACCAGACCCGGCAAAAATCAGCGCAGTCAAAAACTTTCCTGTGCCACGATCTGCGAAGGATGTCCGCAGTTTTATAGGGCTATGTTCGTACTTCCGACGCTTCGTCAAAAATTTTGCGGACATAGCGAGACCTCTTACACAGCTCCTCAAGCAAGACGTCCCGTTTTCATGGGGCTCAGAAGAGGCTTCTGCGTTCTCGACTCTAATCGCCCTCCCCACTACTCCTCCGATCCTGGCACACTTTGACCCAGCTGCCCCTACGGAGATCCGTACAGATGCAAGTGGACATGGCATCGGTGCAGTGCTAGCTCAACAACAACGTGGCCATGACTGCGTCATCGCATACGCCAGCCGCCTTCTATCCGCCCCTGAACGTAATTATTCCATCACAGAGCGTGAGTGCTTGGCCCTCGTTTGGGCGGTGGCGAAATTCAGGCCTTACCTTTACGGACGCCCATTTTCTGTGGTCACCGACCACCACGCGCTCTGCTGGCTGAACTCTCTTAAAGATCCCACAGGGCGCCTTGGTCGCTGGGCTTTGCGTCTGCAAGAATTTTCCTATTCGGTCATCTACAAATCTGGCCGCCTGCACCTTGATGCCGACTGCCTCTCCCGGTACCCTGCCGACGATCCTGATGACACCGACGCGAACACGGAGCACTCTATCTTGTCAGTGTCCGACTTCCTTCACATTGGGGAAGAACAGAAACGGGACCCACTGCTGCTTGACATCATCAGCCGCACGCAATCTTCCCCGAATGACGCCTCCGTCCGACACTTTGTGCTTCAAAGGGACGTCCTATACCGTCGTAATTACCGAACTGACGGGCCTGACCTTCTTGTTGTTGTGCCTAAGCATTTACGGCGCTGTGTCCTCGCTGAACTTCACGACGCGCCCACAGCTGGACACCTTGGCGTATCTCGCACGTACGAGCGCGTACGGCGCCGTTTCTTCTGGCCAGGCCTTGCTCGCTCGGTACGCCGATACGTCGCCACGTGTGAGTTATGCCAACGACGAAAAACACCGTCGCTGCTACCCGCTGGCCATCTTCAACCAATCGATATCCCCACGGAACCATTTTATCGCGTTGGCTTAGACCTGCTTGGGCCTTTTCCCGCTTCAATATTGGGAAACAAGTGGATAGCCGTGGCCACCGATTACGCTACACGCTACGCCATCACGCGAGCTTTACCGACAAGTTGTGCAACCGACGTTGCTGACTTCCTCTTACGGGACGTTATATTGGTTCACGGAGCCCCAAGACAGCTGCTCACAGACCGTGGCCGTACATTTATATCGCAAGCCATCGCCGACATCCTGCGCTCCTGTTCCACGCAACACAAAGTGACCACTGCTTACCACCCTCAAACCAACGGCCTCACGGAACGCTTTAATCGTACTCTTACGGAGATGCTCGCCATGTATGTGTCGCCGGACCACCGAGACTGGGATCTTGTCCTACCCTTCGCAACTTTCGCGTACAATTCATCGCGTCACGACACAGCAGGCTTTTCTCCTTTCTACCTGTTGTACGGAAGAGAGCCGACCTTACCACTGGACACCATCATTTCAGCCAATCCCTCGTCCACCAGCGAGTATGCCCGTGACGCTATAGCGCGAGCCGATCATGCCCGTCAGCTTGCCCGCGCTCGGCTTACGGCGTCGCAGAGCAACCAACGACGTCGCTACGATGCTTCACATCGAGACGCTCATTTCGCTCCTGGTAACCTTGTGCTACTCTGGTCCCCTCATCGTCGGGTGGGCCTATCTGAGAAGCTTTTGTCTCGTTACACGGGACCTTACCGTGTACTGCGTCAAGTCACACCTGTTACTTATGAGATCGGCCCCATCTGTCCATCGTCATCTGTTCGGTCCAGTGATGTTGTTCACGTATCACGGCTCAAGTCCTACAACAGTGCGTCTGACAACGACCTTTAAAGCTCCGGGACGGTGCTTCCGCCGCCGGGGGTCATGCTACGTACCAGTTGCATGGAGATTAAGAGGACGAAGGGAAGGACGACAAAGAAGATAGACTGTCGCGAGCTGACCAGTATCGGTGGCGCTGCTCGCTTAGGCAGTTGTAAAATACATCTGTACCCACCCCTACGAGTCTGTATATTCGTCGTAACAATATTGTGTCCAACATAGAAAAACAAGCCCTTAAAATTTCCCTTCTTTCCTTTATTCATAGCGAGGGTGTCGTTCTGGCGGACCTGATGCCTGCAGATTGTATGCGACGAATTATTGGTCAGCTGCCGGCTCGTAAAAAGTTCGCGTGCTACATGACGCCAACAAACAGACAAAGTCTCGCACACACGCCGCCATGGATGGGATGGGCGCTAACACTCTCAGGTTTGGGTGCACAGATAAAGCCAATAAGGTAGATTGGTGTATGACCACCTCACTGGCTCAATTGGTAGAGCTTCGGACGCGTAATTCAAAGTTTGAAGGTTCGGTTTCTGCCGGCGGCCAGTTACCTTTTTCGGCCATTTTACCTCCTCCACATTTATATGATCACTTCGAATAGCATCCCCTATACTTTCCTTGGCTTTCTTGAGGACCCACACCCTCTGTACACCCTCTTTCTTGCCCCTATTTCCCCACCCCAGTGCTGGGTGGCAAACCGGATGCTAATATCTGGTTAACCTCCCGGCCTTCCTATCTCTCTCTCGCTTCAGGACCCAGGATTTATTTCGTTAAATCGGGCATATCGTAAAATCAAGAAGGAGATTTTTTCGGTCCTTCGAAATTTGAAATTATAACGTAGCGGCTCCCAAAAAGCTACCACGGCATTGTTTGTGTCGGCAACGCATGGATTCACGTATGAAAAGTTGGCGAGGGCGGCGCAGACATAACGAACACCATGCCAGGATATACAGGCCAGCTAGATGGTCACGTGCGGTTATATCTCCCTGCCGACAGGCGATTACATATACACAGTGATGCGTGATCGATACAGTCACTACGTGAGGAGGCCGAGAGAGAATGATGTCAGGCGATGATCACTGCTATCCGTCACAAAAGCATCAGATGACCAAAGCTCCCACCACGCCTCAAGCACCATCCGGTACGTACTAACGCCACCATCCGCCGAGTCCGTTGTACCGTGCATTGGCTCGGCGTCCGGCACTAGCTAGACGGAAACTTATTTCGGTCCATATACGGAAGAAAAACACCGCGCTCCCACTGAATTACTTCAGAAAAACCGTCGGTAAATCGGGTTCCGCTAGAGATTGACTGTCAGCTATATAGAGCTTTGTTAACGAATACCTATATTTTAGTAGCATTACTGATGCAGCGAAATTCCATATGTCACAACTCAAAGTACCCCGATCGTTTCGTGTGTGTGAGCGCGTTCGACGGCTGATATTGCTGCCAATGATTAAGTACATGCGTGCTTGAAGAGGAGAAAATACATCTGTATATAGTTATCAGTAAAATTGACAATTTCCTGCACTTTAGACTAACATATTGGTGTGAAGATGAGGTATTAGCTGTGAACTTAATATCGTTACTAATAGCAGTTGCTATTAAAAATACTATATACCATAAAAAACATGATTGTTTGGGGTACGTGTTGAAACACATCGCAATACGTTTACATGGAAGATAACACGATGCGAAAACTCTATTTTTCCTACACCTTACATGTACGGGTATTATAAAATCGAAGATAGACTGAAACGCGGCGTTTATTATGTACTGCAATACCGCTCGACGGTTTTCATCACTTAGGTGTTTTTCGTTTCCTTTATGTTGAATCGACACAATTGTTTGCCAAGTTAACGCGTTTTCTGTCAGCGTTTTCCTCACAAACAAGGTGAAACAATCGCACAGCTTCATTGAGTGGGACCATGGAGAAACCTCGTGACTTGGCTTCTAAAGTGCGTGCGTCGCGATCCGAGTATGTACCGCTTTCGCGAGCTACCACGAGCCAAGGCAATAAAAATATGGGTCTACTAGATTTAATTACAGTACGGACGCTGCAGCATTGTTAATATGCTGCCTGAAGCGTCTAGGTATATTTCTAATACTGATATCGCAATAACTTATTCAATAACAAGCTACCGCAAATAGCCACAGTAGTGTTGGTGAAATTCTGCAATTTCGGATATGAAGATATTCTTAAGAATAAACAAACGAATGACATTTAACGGTTTCTAGGTTGTCACACTCATCAAAAGCATGAGTTTTTCGCGCATATTTTAATTTTTTTTTTACCACAAGACGGATACGCGACTGAAAAGAGCACACGACAGGGAGCCTCGTGTACGTGACAGCATGTGGTGCTCTTGAACAAAGTTTAATATGCATTGTTTGGCACCACAAGACGGTGAGAATGTAGTGCAGGTCTTAGCTTCTGTGGTAAATACAGCGAGCTGCGTGAAGCTCTGTGCTGCGTCAATTCGCTTATAGAGCGTCACGCATCACGAGACAAAAGCGAAACCCACAATATTATTTTATAACAGCGAAGCTGTTTAAGGTAGCCTTAATTTGTGCGGCCTCTCAGGAAACTGTCATCATAATGAAGGGCTATGTGCCACTTAAATTGGGTAAATCCCAGCACACACCGCTGATATACTAAAAATGAAGAAGCCAACAGTTATCCCAACAAATGGCTGCGAAGGGACAGCGGCGAGCTGAAGACCCGAGTACGTACAACGAGAGAATACTAAGGAACGGGAAAGGCAACGGCGGCTACGAGAAGACCCTGAAGCAATGGAAGGCAAGCGCCAACGACGACGTGCCTGTAGATGTATGAGAGGTGCGAGCGCTTGGTTTCAGCGTGAGTTCCTCTCTCTGAAGTATGGACGTGCGTGTCGGGTCCGAGACTGTCTGTTTTAATTCGAACCTCTCTGCGCTGAGAATCAACGTAGAAACAACCTAGCATTCCCTAGCTAAAGCCTATCAACGACCTAGAAGCAACCTAGAAACAACCTGCATCACCTAGCTAAGACCGAAAAATATCCTAGAAACAGCCAGATTAGTCTTCAGAGTAGTCCAATTTCACCGTTGCAAGCCTTTCGAGGCTTAGTGCAAACTCCTCCTTTTGTCCTCTTCGGTGGAGCAGTGGCTACGATGCTCGGCTGCTGACGCGAAGGTCGCGGGCTCGATCCCGGCCGCGGCGGTCGCATTTTCATGGAGGCGAAATGGTAGAGGCCCGCGTACTGTGCGATGTCAGGGCACGTGAAAGAACAGCAGATAGTCAAAATTTCCGGAGCCCTCCACTACAGCGTCTCTCGTAATTATTTCGTGGTTTTGGGATGTAAACCCCAGATATTATTATTAAACTCATCCTTGTTTTTAAAACTGCGGAGTACTTTAAGGGACCGTCCGCCTAGTCGTCGTCTCATGTGTCGCGTTGGCGTCACACGGATAACGCAGACGTTCGATACACATAAGCCCAGTACGCTGCAGGTTTGGAACGACAGGCTCGCTTGAACATAAATGTGGGCGTCGCCGATGTTCCAAGTCGTCTGTCTGAGCCAGCGAAGCAACAGCGTCGGGAGCTAGGCGCAGACCTACAAAAGAAAGAAGCAGACACTAAACGGCAGCGCTGAAAGTTAGACGCACCGCGCTCGGAACAGCAAACAGTAGACAAACAGTAGAAGGGAGACCATAGAACAGAAAATACGTAATCGCGAAACAAGTGAGATAATCATAGGTACAGAACAGAAAATGATAAAGATATCAGATAATCACACGAAACGGACAGAAAAGAGCCGAAAGACAGGTAAATTAAAGATCCGCAGTTCGTAAAATTTTCACTTGGGTTGGAACTGGTTTTGATGTTTTTTGCTGTCCTTTGGTAGCGGACGTTGAAACGATGCAATGGCCTTTTTAAGCGGCAGCCATGTCTGCCATTCATATTGTCACTTCTGCCAACAGTGATAGCTTGTGAAATCACCTCACAGATTTCATGGCTGTGCCCAGCACGAAGGTGCTCATCGCCAGGCCGACCTAATTTCGGGCGTTCTGGTGAGCAGTGCCGTTTCCGAATTCGCCAAGGGGTGTTTCTACAACCGAATAAGTTTAAGGTGGAGCTTGTGTTATTAGTAAAGGCAGATGCATTACGCTCTGTGCTGCGTGAATGCGCTTAGAGCGGAAACCAACATCACGGGAGAACGAGGAGGATCCAACAGGAGAAGGGCAAGCGCCTCGGAAGAAAACGGTCAAATCTTGATCGTCTGCGGAGGGAATTCAGAAACGCCAATGCATCAAAAATATAGAATTCTAATAACTGAATATTGATATTGGGGGGGGAGGGGGGCGTAGTTTTTCAAAGCTTGACATTGAAGAGCGCGATGACTTAAACAATTTATTTGTGTTAGAGTCTTGATTGGGCGCTAGGTGGCGTCGCAATCTTACGAGGGGTGATAGGAGTGTGATAGGAGACCGCTGGATGGCGCGGCGCCGCTAGAATCTCGGCGGTTGGAGCGCTAGAGGACGGACGTGTTTTTCGTGGGCTCCGGAATGACAGCTACAGATAAGTTTTTTCTGCATGATTCGAGCTTGCTTTTATTAGTTATATGAGTACATAAGCCACTAGATTGAAGCTTAATTGGGGTTACAACTTTGTACTGTTTCTTGTGTGACAGTCGCCAGATTTTCTTTTTTTTTCGGCCACCACGTGGCTGAAGGGTACACAAGTGCTTTGAAGCATACTGGCGGAGTTTTGGGGTACCTTTTGGGTTTGAGTGTATGTAATCCGAAGTGTGAACGATCTAGCCATGGTCAAAAAAGACCGTAAAGTGTTCAGGGTGCGGAATGGGATGGAAAATAGAGGTTTGTGCGGATGACAAGACAGAACCAGCTGACGCCAAGTGTAAGCAATGTGAGTTAGAGGCGAAAATGGAAATAATGATGGCTGCCCAGAATAAGCTCATGGTAAGAATCGCCGAGCTGGAGAATGCGTTGGCGACAGAGCGAGAAAAAACGATGGCTATGGGAGAAAGGCTTAAGTCAGCTGAGGAAGGGTTAGCGAAGGCAGTCATGGTGGACAAGGAAGCAAGCGACGGCGGGAACAGGAAGGCATCAACCCCCATAGTGGGAGACGCGAAGGGGGAAACAGGTTTGGGGAAGACAGGTGCAGGGGTCACAGGACCCAGTTTCCGCGAGGTGGTTTTGGGAATGGGAGGGAGCAAAACAGCGGTGGTTGCGCGAGCTGGTGACCGACTCAGTGGCCAGGTGCGGGACAGTCCAGCAGAAAAGTCGGAGCACGTGATAATGGCCGGGGACTCGAATTTAGCTAGATGCGCAGAAGCAGTCAAGGAAAGGGTGAGAGGCGACAAACGAGTTTTAATAGGGACGTTCCCGGGACATAGGCTGGGATCAGTGATGAGACAAGCTAGCGCAAAACTCGCAGCTAAAGCTAATGGACGTAACCTCGTGGTAATTGCGGGAGGTCTAAACGACGTCTTGAATGAAGACTCAGCTGAACAAGCGACCACATTGGCGAAAGGGGTCGATGACATGCGCGCCATTTCCCCTCAGGTGCAGATAGTGGTATGCACAATACCGGAGGTACCGGTGCGTGACGGCAACCTGCAAAGAGCGGTTGTCGACGCAAACAAAGAGATATGGCAGATGAGTCGAGAGAAAGGCATCGAGGTAGTGGAAATAAACAGAGAGGTGCACAGGTGGGGGTGGTTTTCGAAGAGACGGAATACACTTCAATAGGAGGCTTGGTCATGAGGTGGGTTGGCGACTTGCAGGACGCGCAGTAGCTTTTTTGGGGGGCACGCGGGCCCTTCGGTGTCCAGGGTAGCGTGTAATGAGGGCAACAACCAGGGGGGACTCTGTGACAGGTAGTATAGCGAAAAACCAGAGAAAAGGTAAAAGAAGGGAGAAGGCGCGTGTCGCAATTGGTTACATTAACATGCAGGGTGGCAGAAAAAAAAGGCAAAATGGTTAGAGATTGAGGGACAGTTAAACAAGGAACAGATAGGTGTTTATGCGGTTACAGAAACACACCTTAGAGACTTGGAAGAGCCACCACATATTGACAATTATATTTGGGAAGGATGCAACAGGATCATATCAGAAAGGAGAGGTGGGGGTGTTGGAATGCTAATTCATAGGAGAGCAAAATGGGACAGAGTGAAGCAAACGTGTTCAGAGCACCTATGGGTTTCGGGCACAGTCATCATCATCAGCCTGTCTACGCCCACTGCAGGGCAAAGGCCTCTCCCATGTTTCGCCAATCAACCCGGTCCTGTGCTTTCTGCTGCCACGTTATACCTGCAAACTTCTTAATCTCATCTACCCACCTAATTTTCTGTCTCCCCCTCACGCGTTTGCCATCTCTTGTTGCCATCTCGGGCACAGTAGGTGGAAAGAAAACGTGGCTAGGTGTAGCTTACTTGTGGACGGGGAATAACTGCAGAGAAAAGAATCTGGAGATAGTGAAATGCATAAGCACCGACATTAAAGAATTTGGTCATGATGCCGAAATAATCGTTCTAGGGGGACATGAATGCTCACATACATGACCTTGACGGATATTCAGACTCCAATGGCAAGTTATTGCTAGATCTCTGCGAGCAACATAGTCTTGAAATAGTTAACGCGGGGCCTAAGTGTGAGGGACAGATCACGTGGGAAGTCGGAAACAGGCAATCGAGCATTGATTATTGTCTCATGACAGAAGGAATCTATGACAAACTTAGAGAGATGAGAATAGACGAGGAAGGCATTAACAGCTTGGGTAGTGATCATAAACGCATAACATTACAAATGGGATATAAAACTGAAAATAAGAACCTCTAATCAAGCATTGGCAGCTCGTATTTAAATGAGAAACAAATAACAAATATAGCCGCAAAAGTCGAGGAAGAAGTAGACAAACTGCCAGGCAAAGACTGGAAGTATAGTGAGCTGCTACATGTAACCACGAAAGAAATAGAAAAAGAGAAGAAAACTATTTCTTGGAAAAGGAAAGAGAAAGCCAAACAAGTTGGTGGAACAAAGAAATCCGGGATGCGATCGAGAAGCGACGTGAGGCATCACGGCAGCACAGACAGGCAAAAAAGGAGAAGCAGCCACAGGATGAAGTCAACCAAGTATGGGAAATATATTTAGAGCAAAAATCCATTGTGCAGAAATTAGTCGAGGCAAAAATTAAAGGCGAAAGTGAACGCTGGATGACAGAGATTCGCGAAAAGAAGAAGGCCGCACCTAGGATATTTTGGAGCCACCTAAAAGCGCTAGGTAGGAAGTCTGTCACAATGCAACAGCATATGGTAGATGAAGGAGGAAATAAATTGGAAGGGTATGAAGCGCTAGGTTACAACCGAAAGGTAACAGCCGATTCGTTTAAAAAGGTCGCCCTGGGGATTCCCCCGGTAAGTAAAAGTATGCAGAAGAGCACAACCGAGGAGGATGTAGTACTTGAGAATTTCAATTGGAAGAAGGCCGAAGGAAAAATTCCTAAGCGCACTACTCCGGGCTTAGATGGGGTTCCCGTCAGCCTCATTAACGAACTAGGACATAGCACTAAAGAAGCACTGCTGAAAGCCGTAGAAAAGTGCTTACAGGAGAGGGAAATACCAGACAGTTGGCGAAAAAGTAGAATAAACTTAATCTATAAAGGCAGGGGAGAAAAGGATAACATTCGCTCGTATAGACCGCTAACCATTACATCGGTACTATACCGGTCGGCGATGCAGGCAGTAAAATTAAAAATAGAAACGTGTGTAGAGCAAAATGATATTTTGGGAGAACTCCAGAATGGATTCCGAATCGACAGGCGGTTAGACGATAACCTGTTTGTTCTTACACAGTGTATAGAAATATCAAAAATAGAAAACAGGCCCTTATACGTAGCTTATCTAGACATCACCGGGGCATATGACAACGTTAATCAGTAATTTTTGTGGGATATATTGAAGGAAGTGGACATAGGTGACGACTGTATACAGCTTTTGAGGGAAATATACCGAGAAAATACAGTTTGTGTAGAATGGGAAGGAATAAGCAGCAAGGACAGCGTTGACATTAGCAAGGGGCTGAGACAGGGATGTCCTTTGTCTCCGCTGTTATTCATGCTGTACATGGTGAGGATAGAAAAAGCACTAGAAGGTAGCAACATTGGATTTAATTTGTCACACAAACAGGCAGGCGCGATGGTTGAGCAGAAGCTTCCAGGTCTATTTTACGCTGACGATATTGTCTTATTTCCGGACAGTCAAGATGATATACAGCGGCTGGCAGATATATGCTGAAGGGAAGGCGAGGCTCTAGGACTAGGTTTTAGTGCAACAAAATGTGGATTGATGGTATTCAATGATCACGAAGACCATGCGGTCTTCATACAGGGCCAATAAATACCGAGGGTAAGCAAGTACAAGTACCTCGGAGTGTGGGTAAATGAGGGGGATAGATATATGGAGGTACAAGAGAAAGCATCGGTAACAAAGGGAAAGAGGAATGCTGCAATCATGAAGCACAGAGCGTTATGGGGATACAATAGGTACGAGGTGCTTCGAGGGCTGTGGAAGGGTGTGATGGTTCCGGGGCTTACACTTGGGAACTCAGTGGTGTGCATGAAGTCAGAGGTGCAATCAGGAATGGATGTAAATCAAAGGACTGTGGGACGCCTCGCGTTGGGCGCTCACGGGAAGACGACAAATGAGGCTGTAAAGGGTGATATGGGATGGACAGGTTTTGAAGTGAGGGAAGCTCAGAGCAAAATTAGATTTGAAGAGAGGCTGAGGAAAATGAAGGAGAGTAGACGGGCAGGGAAGGTTTTCAGGTATTTGTATAGAAAAAGCGTCGACACGCAGTGGAGAAAAAGAACTAGGAGGCTCACGAGTAAATATACGGCTAGCAGTGTAGGCGACATGGCAACAAGGAGCATTAAGCGAAAAGTCAGAGAGGCGGAGATGACTTATTGGATGACAGCGATGGAAAAGAAGCCGGCTCTTCAGGGACTACAGAAAGGGAAAAAACGAAATAAGGAGGGAGAGGTTTTATGATAATTCAAGGGGAAGCGCTTTACTGTTTGAAGCAAGGTCGGGTTGGTTTAGAACGCGTAGCTATAAAGCGAGATTCTGTAACGAAGAAGAACAATGTACATGCTGTGGGGGAACTAAGGAAACGATGGAACATGTATGATTGAATGTGGCGATATCCACCCAGATATACGTGTGGGCACGAGTCTACATGAAGCCTTGGGTTTTAGGGACAACAATGGAAAGCTGAACACGTCCGCGATAGAAATAAGTAAGAGACGGTTAGAGTATTGGTGGCAGAAAAGTAGAGACAAAGGACAAAAAATGAAGAATGGGAAAAATAAGGTCATTCTGCCTTAAGAGGCAGAGAGATGGACCGCGAATTTATATTTTTCTTTGCTATAATAACATAGATTTAATCATTGTAGATAAGGCATTAGGCCAACACAAAAAGAAAGTTTTTTTTCGAGCCTGGTGGCAGACATGTCACCGCCCCGTTATAAAGGGGACGCTCACAGCATCCATCCATCCATGCATCCATCCATCCATCCGGGTAAGCGAGTACAAATACCGAGGGTAAGCGACTACAAGTACCTCGGAGTATGGGTAAATGAGGGGGGATAGATATATGGAGGTACAAGAGAAAGCATCGGTAGCAAAGGGAAAGAGGAATGCTGCAATCATGAAGCACAGAGCGTTATGAGGATACAATAGGTACGAGATGCTTCGAGGGCTGTGGAAAGGTGTGATGGTTCCGGGGCTTACATTTGGGAACTCAGTGGTGTACAATGAAGTCAGAGGTGCAATTAGGGATAGATGTAAATCAAAAGGACTGTGGGGCGCCTCGTGTTGGGCGCTCACGGGAAGACGACAAATGAGGCTCTAAAGGGTGATATGGGATGGACAGGCTTTGAAGTGAGGGAAGCTCAGAGCAAAATGAGATTTGAAGAGAGGCTGAGGAAAATGAAGGAGAGTAGATGGGCAGGGAAGGTTTTCAGGTATCTGTATAGAAAAAGCGTCGACACGCAGTGGAGAAAAAGAACTAGGAGGCTCACGAGTAAATATACGGCTAGCAGTGTAGGCGACATGGCAACAAGGAGCATTAAGCGAAAAGTCAGAGAGGCGGAGATGACTTATTGGATGACAGCGATGGAAAAGAAGCCGGCTCTCAGGGACTACAGAAAGGGAAAAAACGAAATAAGGAGGGAGAGGTTTTATGATAATTCAAGGGGAAGCGCTTTACTGTTTGAAGCAAGGTCGGGTTGGTTTAGAACGCGTAGCTATAAAGCGAGATTCTGTAACGAAGAAGAACAATGTACATGCTGTGGGGGGAACTAAGGAAACGATGGAACATGTATGATTGAATGTGGCGATATCCACCCAGATATACGTGTGGGCACGAGTCTACATGAAGCCTTGGGTTTTAGGGACAACAATGGAAAGCTGAACACGTCCGCGATAGAAATAAGTAAGAGACGGTTAGAGTATTGGTGGCAGAAAAGTAGAGACAAAGGACAAAAATGAAGAATGGGAAAAATAAGGTCATTCTGCCTTAAGAGGCAGAGAGATGGACCGCGAATTTATATTTTTCTTTGCTATAATAACATAGATTTAATCATTGTAGATAAGGCATTAGGCCAACACAAAAAGAAAGTTTTTTTTCGAGCCTGGTGGCAGACATGTCACCGCCCCGTTATAAAGGGGACGCTCACAGCATCCATCCATCCATGCATCCATCCATCCATCCGGGTAAGCGAGTACAAATACCGAGGGTAAGCGACTACAAGTACCTCGGAGTATGGGTAAATGAGGGGGATAGATATATGGAGGTACAAGAGAAAGCATCGGTAGCAAAGGGAAAGAGGAATGCTGCAATCATGAAGCACAGAGCGTTATGAGGATACAATAGGTACGAGATGCTTCGAGGGCTGTGGAAAGGTGTGATGGTTCCGGGGCTTACATTTGGGAACTCAGTGGTGTACAATGAAGTCAGAGGTGCAATTAGGGATAGATGTAAATCAAAGGACTGTGGGGCGCCTCGTGTTGGGCGCTCACGGGAAGACGACAAATGAGGCTCTAAAGGGTGATATGGGATGGACAGGCTTTGAAGTGAGGGAAGCTCAGAGCAAAATGAGATTTGAAGAGAGGCTGAGGAAAATGAAGGAGAGTAGATGGGCAGAGAAGGTTTTCAGGTATTTGTATAGAAAAAGCGTTGACACGCAGTGGAGAAAATGAATTAGGAGGCTCACAAGTAAATATACGGCTAGCAGTGTGGGCGATATGGCAACAAGGAGCATTAAGCGAAAAGTCAGGGAGGCGGAGAGGACATATTGGGTGACAGCGATAGAAAAGAAGCCGGCTCTCAGTAACTACAGAAAGGAAAAAAAAGACGAAATAAGGAGGGAAAGGTTTTATGATAATTCAGGGGGAAGCGCTTTACTGTTTGAAGCAAGGTCGGGTTGCCTTAGAACTAGTTGCTACTTTCGCTAACAGCACTGGATTTTATGATAATTCAGGGGGAAGCGCTTTACTGTTTGAAGCAAGGTCGGGTTGCCTTAGAACTAGTTGCTACTTTCGCTAACAGCACTGGATTGGAAAAACCAGACACAAAACAGGCTAATTTGATTCTCTGGCATGAGCGCTTACGTTTGGATCGTTTCCCAGCCTTCAGAGACAGTTCTATATTTGTTCTATCAGACTCAACGGAGCTCGCCCGCGCTCGGCTGACGGCGTTGCAGAGGAACCAACGACGTCGGTACGATGCCTCACATCGAGACGCACATTTCGCTCCCGGTACCCGCGTGCTACTCTAGTCCCATCGCCGTCGGGTGGGCCTATATGAAAAACGTTTGTCTCTTTACACGGGACCTTACCATGCACTGCGTCAAGTAACTCTTATTACCTATGAGATTGGCCCCATCTGTACATCGTCATTGTTCACGTCTCACGGCGCAAGCCCTACAACACTGCGTCTGAGTGACATTTAAAGCTCAGGGACCGGGGGTAATGCTACGCACTAGTGAAATCGCTTTCAAGATGACGGAGAGAACAACGACAAAAGGATAGACTGGTGCGAGCTGTTCGCATTGGTTTTAAATACATCTGTAGCTATTAATTCGAGTCTGTGTCTTTGCCGTAGCAATTTACTCACGGCGGCAGGAACTAACGCAAGTGCCATTCACTGGAACGAGCAAGCGACACCAGAGTTCTTGCAGATTAAGGTGGCTGTCACAATTGCGCGCTGCTGGAATACTCGCAGCCGGGAGTTCCGCAATGCCTGGCGCCTACGATGCGGCTATTGGAGCCGTATTGCAGCATAAGTTGAGCGAAGTGTGACGACCTATTTCTTTCTGCTCCAGAAAATTGAGCCAGTCCGAACGACGGTACAGCACCATTGGCAGAAAACTCCGGGTTATATACGTTGCTTTACTACATTTCCGCCACAATGTAGAAGGGCTGCTCAGTGAACGCTGTCAGTCTGCCGAGCGGCGTCGTCTTCACCTCCGAACGATGGCTCAATCAAACAAGTGAGTTGAAATACCTACTGACGTCTACTAGTTTGCACGGCGGGCTTGTTGGTTATCCATAGCAAGAGAAAGAGACACATAACAGAGACAGAAAGAAAGAGACACATAACACACACACAGCGTTAACTTTCAACAATGCAGTTTATTTCGAAAATCAACAGTACATATACCCTAACCCGGTGCGTGACAAGCCACGTGCTGAAGCAATAAACCGTACATCTAATGCAAATCATCATGTCACGCTCAAATATTCTATTTCGTTAACTGATGATGATACAGAGGGTTTACTAATGCACGTGATGCCATACACGACGCTTTGCGTTTTCTAAGATAAAATGTTTCGACTGCGAGGCCACATACATTGGAGAAACAAAAAAACTTAACCGAAAGAATTAGGCAGCACAAAAACGACGCGAGGACGTTCTCAAGACAGCGCAAACCCCTTGCAGAACACTCAGAAGATGCCGACCACAACATTGCTTTCGAAAAAACCGACATTCTGACAACAGAGACTAACTAACAAAAACGACTGTTACTAGAATCATGGTACATCAAAAAGACGGAAAACAAGTTGATCCGCTCTAAAAGAAACCTGCCACCTGTTTACGTTCATGGCCTAACAACAGGCAGAAAAGCAAGTCAAACCAAGAAGTCAATGGTGCCCGGCCGCCCACAGCCCGTAAACCCCACGCAACCGCAGCAACCACAATCCCCTCAACCTTCGCACCACGCAAGAAGACACGCCTTTCCTCCTTCTCTCCAGCTGAGCCGTCAAAGAAGTTGCACCTCGACACCTCCGCTGTCACTCTCCCCCTGAGGAAGGAACCGAGTTGGTTTCGAAACATCGGGAATAAAGCCATTTTCTGGTTTGAGCATTATCAAAGTCTTAATATTACATCTGTTAACGTAACTGCTTGCCGTACATGATGAGTGTATAAGTTCTTTTTTTCAAAAGTGGTTTCAGGCACTGGCGTGGCTGCGTGGTAGAATATTTTATTTGCACGCACAATACCAGTGTTTGATTCCTGCTCTAACCTTGATATTTATCCGACATTCATTAAACTTGGTAAGACCAAGTTAGTTCCAGCACAGGACGCCGCGTTCTTCTAGGTGTGCGTCTGATGAGAAACTTAAGGCTTTCGCCCTAAAAAAAGTCACAGATCACATACATAACGATGTAGTATGAGCACTCTGTGAAAATGTTACACTTGCTGCTTTGCGAGTGAAGGTGTTGACTTGGATTTTTTGCATCCTTCAAGAACAGGTCGTCGTTCTTGAACCATTCAGAAAAAAATAATAAAGTTTTCTGCAGAATACTATAGTTTTTATCAGTATTAATTTCCTGAAACATCATTAAGCTTACAGCAAGTAGGATTGCGACACGCAGAATAAGCGTCGGTAACAAAATTGAAAAAAGAAGCCAGCTCAATACAAACACTTCGGTGACCCCGCTAGTGTTTCAAAGAAAAAAAAAACGTTTGGAAATGGTACGGCAACATAACATGACAAATCATGAAGATAGACAGGAAGCAGCTAACTGTAGGGTCGAGGTCAAGGCGCATAAACTTTGAAAAAAATAAGGAAGATTCGCACTAGTGGTGCCAAGCCTGAAGAAAAAGGACCGCGGGGTGGCCTTCGTTGTTTCTGTTTATTAATGTTTTTCTTTCGTTTTTTCCATTTTTCACTGTTGTTTCTATCTGTTTTTTATGTCGGTTTCTTTTTTCACACCATCTATTTTTTTTTCTGCTTTTTCCTGTATCTTCTTTGCCTTTCCCTTGCTCTATATCTTTCTGGCTTCTTCTTTCTTTCTAGCTTTTCTTTCTCTCTTTCTCTCTCGTTCTTTGTTTCCTCTATATCTCTCTCTTTCTGTCCTTGCCCTCTGTTTTTTTATAACTTTTTCCCGTTTGTTTCTATTTCTCTGTCTCTCTGGCTATTTCTTTCTATATTTTCTATATTTTTATGTCTTTATTTAGCTCTACTTTTCTGTCTTCTTCTGTCTCTCTCTTTCATTCTTCTTCTCTCTTTCTAACTTGTCCTTCCGGGTTATTGCGCTCCACGCCGGGGAAAATTGACGCACTCGTTCTGAAAGCCAAGCAGAAGATGAAGAGGAGGACGAAGACAGCGCGTGCCGGCCGAGTTATTACGCTCATGATGGTAGTTTTTTACACTACCGACGGAGTTTGTTCTTCCTAGAAAACTTGATATTGTTGGTACACAGTAGCGGGGCTTCTCAATTCCATAATCCGACCGAGTTGTTTTGGTTCGACAGACAAAGGAACGATTTGCTAAACAGCTTCGCTGTTAAAACACTTATGGTGCACGCTCATTATCCGAATTCATAATACGTTTCCCACAAATCTACAGTGTTTTTCGTCCAACATATCAGCGCGTTATGGGCTCTTGCGACCATCATCACCTCACTGTCGCAGCTTTCCTTGTTGTCCCGCTGCTACCGCTGTCGTCATTGTAACCTCTCAGTGCAATACCCAGTCATGTTGTCGATGGCTTTTGGAGTCCTAATCGGCACTGAATTATAGGTCTGCAGTTTACTACATAATTGTTTGCGTATGTATCTGTATTCTGCTGAGTTCAACATTCTATATTAAGCTATTATGACAGTAATTTCAGCAGGTTCTACAAAAGTTGCAGTCCTCAGCTAGTTGCAACTTGAATTAGTGTTAAATTAAGATGGTTTACACAATTTTCCTGTAGTAAATTAGCGGAACGTGGTCTGATGCTTTCCACGCCCATAATGAAATAGGGCCATTCTAATTTTTGAAATGTGATCGCAGCACATTCCCAGCCTCATATAATGCACTGTAGCTTTTCTTCCCGCAGCCTGCAAGGGGGCGCTGAAAAGTTCCGGGCTTTGCACGAAAAGGGTATAGTCACAGCTTTGAAATAAACAGTTATTCAAAGTAATTCTTCTTCAAGCAGATGCCCTTTCCTACATTGTTGTGTCATCTGTTAGAGTGCATTAAAAAGCATGCGATACATCAAAGCAGCCTTTAGCGGCATGTTTGACGTCAGCAACGTCGTCAGAATGACGCCTATTCATGTTTGTTGTTTTCGAACTAGTAAACAGATAGTAGTTGGAAGGGGCCAGGTGAAGTAAATAGGAGTGATTTCGGGCCGGTTGTAAACCCAGGGTCTTAAATTTGGCACGCCACAACTTTGGACGTGTGCGAATCCTAATTTCTCACTGTTCAAACATTGCGGCACGCACTTTGCCGATAGCTTGAACATGTATAGGACATTGCTGCTGATGAAACCTAGAACGTTTCCGGCAGATTGCGAGCAACTGGACTCTATTTCTAGCAGATATTCGCCTGTCTTCAGTAATTACCTTGTAGACAGCACAGCTTGTTGCCGTATAACTCGAGGTTGTTGGTGGCCGTGGTGCGCATCAAATTGAATGGTGAATTGTCACGTCTTCAAACGAAAGGGCCAGTGTTTGAGTGTGCCAAAGGAAGGATAGTCATTTCCCAGCGTTTATGACATTTCATTCGGAATGTACATTGTAGACTTTTTCCAGGAGAAACAAAAGCGTCATGATACCCGGTAACTTTACCTACAAGAAACCTGCTTATAGCTCCGCCATCTAACGCTTCATCTGGAATTGGCGCTGGTTATTAAAATCAGACACATCTCATACTTGAAAAATTACTTAAGCTATCAAGCTTTTATGTTTTTATGTGGTTCGACCTTCAGTTTTAATGCTGAGCGCAACTTGACAACGTCAAGAAATTTTCGGCACCTGCTCGTATTAATGCCATAAGCATGAAATTGTAAAAACGGCAGGAAGGGGAAGATGGAAGCTTGTGATAAAAAAATCCGTAAACAAGGTTTGTGAGCTCGAAGCCGATGTTTCGACAAATAGACTTGTATTTTTCAAGGATAAAACTAGCCTTGAAGAAGCTTCAGCCCTGAAGAAGCAAACCCTGCTTAAGCATAAAACTGTGCACTTTAAGTGTACATTTTTCGCTGTGGTAAAATTATAACATACTTCTTATTAACTTTTATGTTGTTAATGCTTGCTACTCACGTGGATATGGTAACGCAGGCGGTCAAGAAAATCAACAAGATCAAGCAGGTAGTTTTCATTTTCAAGCTTCTGTCCCTTTATCTCGAGAATCAACAGTTTTTAGCAGCCGATACTAGCTTATGTATACTTGTAAGACTCGTCGCCTAACCTATGCAGTGCGCACGAGAAATAACAGCAAAAAGTGGCGAGAATGTTTTGAAAAACTAAAAACAAAAGGTTCAATGTTCCTTTTTTTACGGTACCTAATGAACGCGTCAGCAATCTACCACAAGAAGAGGTTACTCTCGGTGAAGCGGAAATAGCTCTAGGGTCAACTTGTTTAGTCTGGAAAAGCGCTGAATTCAAGTTCAATGTCCCCCGAGACTTCCTTTTTTTACTGCTGTCAGCAGCTGCAAACACAAGTGATTGATAATGTCGCGATGTAGTCCATCAAAAAAATAACTATCTCGAGTAGTAGTTATCCAGACGCCACTTATAGATGTCTGTAAAAAAGCATGGTTCATCCTTCCGTCGTAGGGATATGTATAACACGAAAGTAAAACGTGTCTTTACAGAATTAGTGAAATGTTTACTGTACATTGATATGATAGCTTGCACAATGTATATTGGCGTTTGGCAGCTGCCTCCGTGATCGGCCCACCGTTGACCAAGGTACGATGCTATGTGATGACGTCATAATCACGTCACAAAATCTGGTGCTCTGTGACGTCATGAGGACGTCAAATGGTGACGTCATAACAACATGGTTATTTTTGCATCACCGGCATTGACACCCACGGGAGGTTCTGACGTGGTGCCCAATCAATTTTGGCGTTTGGTGAGCCATCAAAGGCTGTCACCTTAATAAGAGCTCCGTGACGTTATGTGCTGTGCCAGTGCGCACAGAGAATGAGGCAGAAGTAAGGTGGCAGAGAAACTGAGAAAAATTTTCATTGTTGATTTCTGCATCTAGTGACAACACTGTTTTGGTTCCTTACGCACAAATCAATTCATCCAGTTAAACGGACACTAAAGAGAAAAACAATTGTGGTCATATTGACCGCTTACCTCTCACAATAACAAAGAACTATTGGCGGTAGAAGACGAATTGTGGGCGAGGAAAGGCAAAATTTAGCGGCTGAGTCATTTCAAAATTGCCACTTCAACTTTCTCTGACGTGATAGATTTTAACGGTGTCGTCCATGGCCTACATGGCTCTGTCTTAGTCGGTGAAAAAGAAGTACATTATCCTCCAAGGTTGCCAGAGGCTCTATGTAGAGCAGCAGGACGCTTAGGTCACCGAATATGGCAAAATCACGGAAAAATAACGTTGACATTTCTGACGTCACACTGGCGTTCATGTGCAGAGGTTTTGGCACCACAATTGAAACAATGAATTTTGACCTTCATTTTTCTTAATAATAAACCTTCTAATAGATTAATTGACTAGTGAAGAATTTTAGAAGATTGGTTGCAACCTTGTTGGACTTTTGTGTCCCTTAAATATTGTTATCGGGTTTCATGGTCCTAAACCACGATACCTTTATAAGGGACGCCGTAGTAGTGCGCTCCGAAAAATTTCGTACCACTTGTTTTTTACCGTGAACTGATATCGCACGGTGCACGGATCTCCAGCATTTCGCCTCGATTCAGTCTCGACCACCGCGGCCGGGATCGAACTGGTGACCATCAGGTCAGCAGCCAAGCATCGCAACAACTACACCACCGCGGTGGATCCCTTTAGAACTGCTTCCTCCCTGAAGGTGCTTTCGAGAAAAGTTTCGGGACGCCGCGAAATGCATTCGAGTTCGCACACCGCTGTTTCATTAACATATTGATGTCTGACATTCATAAGCGAAAAAAGGGAGGAGTGAAAAATGTAGCAATTCGAAATATAAAGAAAATAGTTCTTGCAAACGTTACGGTGAAGATAAGTATGAGGTAGAGCAGCGAAGACACCCAGGTGCACGTATAGAAGCTGAGGACATGCTATTCGAGGTTTGAAAGAAATTGCGCTTTATTTCTCGTCAAAAAAATTCTTTCCCACAGAAATTTTCTCGTGCTATTGCGTTCTCTGTCTTTGTACTCGTTTTCTCGCCCATGGAGTTAGAGTATTTTTCGCCATGTCTTCTGGTTGGGAAGCAGATGAGAGAGAAAGGAAGGTGATGAAGAAAAGGAAGAACATTGTGCGTGCTGGCTCGTGATGATGATATTGTTCTATCTATGACGCACGCCCAGCCTTGATCTAAAGAGCCCTGCTGTAAAAGAACTCTAAATAGGTTAACAAGCTCGCTAATTTCATATTACTCTGCTCTAAAGTCAACGCATCAATTGGTTTTGTTGTAGAGCAAAAAAGATAAAAACGATAAAAAAATATTTTGTTTTTGCTAAGTATTCAGGAAGATTTATAAATAAAATAGCAGCGCTTGCGAACTGACTTCGTAGAAGCTGTACTGGCATATTTCTATAAATTGCTGCAGGAGCTGCTGTTTCTTAACGCTAGTTTTTAAAAGCTGTTTGAATTGTCCCCGGAATCACTTCGTACCGCGAACGAGTAATCTCAGCTCAAAGACTCAGCGCGCCAGATTTCCAGAAAATTTTGAAGTAAATGCCACGCAACATATGCGTACGCGCACTAGAGTACCTAAGTGATCAAGTGATCGCTCAGTTTCTTGAGAAAAAAAAAAGAAAAGGAAACATTGCTCAAGTTACAGGTATACTCCGACACGAAATGTGGGTGAAGGCTTCATTGCTACAGGGGGAGCATATAAATGTGGGATGTAGGTAGAAACTGCAAGGATGCCGTATACATGCTACTCTATGTCAGGATGCTAAAGAAAAGAATTGATCTTGGTGAAACATACTTGTTACGTTTATTTGACTAAACTCGCATATTACGCTGATTATTAGGGGTGTGCGAATATTATAAAACTTCGAATAACGAATCGAATAATGTTCTCTTCGATTAGGTACTCAAATCAAATAGGACATATTCGAAATGACGAATATTTTCCGAAGAGCTTTCGAATAATCAGCAACGATAAAAATATTTGGGGGAATGAGCCGCGAGGACACCGAGGTGTTACTTTTTTTGTTTTTATCATCATCTTTGGGGCAACGAGTGCATCACGTTCATCGCCTCGCAAGACCTTGTACGCGGCCTACTGCAATCGGAGGACCCGCACCTACACGCGAAGTTCGACGTTCCAGGCTTCCTCCCGCTTTCGAGACAGCGAGCGTCGCAAGGACTTGGCCTGGCGTTGACGAGGCCTACACTCCTACCTACAATGGCGGTACCATTTATCGAGTGGTGGGTCACTCCCTCGCTTCATAACCCCTGCGGCCTCTCCGTCATTACCACGACAGACACCTACCTCACGACGACTACGTCACCGCCGGGACTCTACCAGGTCACAACTTCCCGGACACTAGCACCGCGACGAGAGACGATGGACTGGTTGTACGTTCTCGCTTTATGCAGTTAGAGAGAGAGCATTTATTTACAGAAAGGCAGAGAGGTCGGCCTGAGCTACAGTTTGCTCTGGCTTGCTACTCTACACTGGGGAGAGGGGAAAGGGGATCGAAAGAGGGATGAATGACTATGTTCTCATATGCAGTTAGTGTGTGTGTGTGTGTGTGTGTGTGTGTGTGTGTGTGTGCGTGCGTGCGTGCGTGTGTGTGTGTGTGTGTGTGTGTGTGTGTGTGTGTGTGTGTGTTTGTGTGTGTGTGTGTGTGTGTGCCGTCAAATATAATTGTCGTGCGGTTTTTAAAATCAGCCACCGTCACCTCCATCTTCAACGCGTCACACGCTCTGTAGCGTGATGATCCTGACAACGTAACATCACAGCGCTCTTCAGAAATTTAGCCCGTTTCTTTATGGTCAGATTTTTGAAGCCGTAAGGGATCACCACACTATTTGCTGCTTGTCAGACCTGAAGGACCCGTCAGCACGCCTCACTAGTTGGGCTGTTCAACTCCAACTTCAGGAATACGATGTCCCTGTCGTATATCGCTCTGGCCAGCGGCATTCTGATGTTGACGCCCTGTCTCGCTTTCCCCTCACCTCAGACGACAGCACTTTTACACGGGATCATGATATCTCGCCGCCTGATATCTTTGACATGGCCTCGGAGCAATGAGATGAACCCATAGATCTTCTTAAAAATTGAACTGCGCTAGAGACGAGAGACCAGAAACGAAGTGGACAGGACGATCGCAGACTAACAACTGGTTTATTGAAAGCACAAAGACTACCCTTATGACGACCCATAGATCGCCACCATTCGGATTTTCTCCCAAGCCCTCCGACGCCGTCGCATCCTCGAGCAGTGCGACGCCAAGCGAAGCATTTCTCTATGCACGAAGAGCTTTTATAGCGCCGCAACTACCACATTGACGGCCGCATATGGTTCCTGGTCGTACCCCGCCATCTTCGTGAAGAAATGTGCTCCGCTTTTCACAATGACTGACAGTGTGGTCACGGTGGAGTGTCTAAGACGTACATGCGGCTGAGTAGACGATATTATTGGCGTGGTATATACAACTTCGCCTGCAAGCACGTCAGCTCTTGCGTGGCCTGTCAACGGCGCAGACCAGTCTCGAATCTCTCGACAACACCTCTCCAGTCACTTCCTATCTCAGCCCACTCGTCTGACCATGTCGGCATTGATATATACGGGCCTCTTCCAGCACTGGCGCTGGAAACCGATGAATTGCCGTTGGCATATTCCGGATTGCCGACCGTTCGCTCTCTGGCTACGGGCTGCCTGCTGCTGCTGCTGCGATCGTAGCTCTCGTAGAATACCTCAACGAACTCCCGTAACATTAGGAAGTTTCTATCATTAACATTATATGGAGTTCATATTTTGTGAAAATAGTGCTGACGTCATCGCTGGAATGCGGACAAGTGCGTACTTGACCAGGGCATTCCCCGGTGCTCAAGGAAAGGTTGTACCTGCGCTAAATATAAGCAAGATGGGGACTGACGCCAATGAACGAGTCGGGTGTCAATGCACTTCTGATAAGTGTCTGCACTTTGCCGCATTGTAGTTTTTGAGTGCTCGTGGACATCTCATGCTTGTATTCTTTTACAAGCCACCTGGAATGTTTTGCCGCTGCGTTCCAGGAACAAAAGTCAGAGGAAATTTAGTAACAACAGCAAAAATGAGATGGTGAAGGCTGAGGACAGGGCTCATAAGATTGAAGACAGTTGAGAAATACAAGTAGAAGCACAATAGCTAATACATACATTCACACCCTTTCATACATACATACATACATACATACATACATACATACATACATACATACATACATACATACATACATACATACATACATACATGCGTACACCCTTTCTCATTTCAGCGAAATTGATGCTTCATGATAAAAAACGTTAGTTATTATAAGAGATTGAAAAGGGCTTTCTCGGTGCTTCGTCGAGCATATAGCTTACATCAACGTCACATCAACAAGCTATAAAGGCCGCACTACAGAATTTTCACTTCAGTGGGGACGGTGGACCAACCATCGGCATGTTGCCTTACGAGCACCTTTTAAATGCGAAGCATTCCTTAGCGAACTTCGGCGACTTTGAGCGTATCTATCTATCTAGCTATCTGTCTATCTCGCCGCCTACGACATTGAGCTCTCCTGGCCGTATCGTTAATGGGATTTATACCAGATTTGGTATGGCGTAACATGACCGCATGGCGAACATAAATGGCTGGTCACATCATGAAAATCATGACTAACTTGTCATGAAAAGAATGATTTACATGCCACGCTCATGGCGCGCTCGCGGCCATTTCGTTAGCTTGATATACACCAAATTTGGGATTGAGTGGCGTGACTGTATGACGAACATAAATGACAGGTGGTAATATGCAAATAATGACGTGCATGTCATGAACAACATGATTTACATGCCACGCTCATGGCGCGCTCGCGGTCGTTTCGTTAGCTTGATATACACCAAACTTGGTATTGAGTGACGTGACTGTATGACGAACATAAATGACAAGTGGTAATATGGAAATCATGCCATGTCATGTGCGACATGACTTGCATGCCACGCTCACGGTGCGCACGGGGGCGTTTCGTTAGCTTGATATACAGCAAATTTGGTGTTGTGTGACGTGACTGTATGACGAACAGAAATGAAAAGTGGTAATATGGAAACCATGACATGTCGTGTGCGACATGACTTGCATGCCACGCTCATGGCGCGCTCGCGGCCGTTTCGTTAGCTTGATATACACCAAATTTGGGATTGAGTGACGTGACTGTATGACCAACATAAATGACAAGTTGTAATATGGAAATCATGACTTGTCATGTGCGACATGACTTGCATGCCACGCTCATGGCGCACTCGCGGCTCTTTCGTTACCTTGATATACACCAAATTTGGTATTCGAGTGACATGACTGTATGACGAACATAAATGACAAGTGGTAATACGGAAATCATGACTTGTCATGTGCAACATGACTTGCATGCCACGCTCATGGCGCGCTCGCGGCCGTTTCGTTAGCTTGATATACACCAAATTTGGTATCGAGTGACATGACTGTATGATGAACATAAATGACTAGTGGCAATCTGGAATTCATGACTTGTCATGTGCGACATGACTTGCATGCCACGCTCATGGCGCGCTCGCGGCCGTTTCGTTAGCTTGATATACACCAAATTTGGTATTGAGTGACATGACTGTATGACGAACATAAATGACAAGTGGTAATATGGAAATCATGACATGTCATGGGCGACATGACTTGCATTCCACGCTCATGGTGCGCTTGCGTCCAGTTGGCTAGCTTGATATACACCAAAATTGGTATTGCGCGACGTGACTGTATGACGAACAGAAATGACAGGTCCTAACATGTAAAACATGACATGCAAATTATGTAATGCATAATTTGCTCCTTCCTTCCTGGATGTTTCGCATTACATCCGTTCCCACAGTGCGTGGGATTTGCCGGCTTTTTTGGTTCGCGCAGGTTGGTGAAACTCATTGTACTATTAAGAGCGACCTACGTAGCCTAGTGGTCTTGCCGTCCCCCCATGATGTGCATTGACATTGCTCGTTAGGTGATTTGCGCGTGGATGCTAATTTTGTGTGGGGATGTGGTGTTAAATCCCGGCCCAAATACTCAGGATATGCTTAAACAGTTGCTTGAAGTCCAGAATACACTAGTTGCTGACGTCGCAGCACTGAGAACCCAGGGGACCAGTTTGCAGAACCTGTTTACAAAATTTAACTGACGGTTCACTGAACTGGAAAGAACTGCCCGTATTGACGAACTGGAACAATCTGTTAGTTTTCTTCGTGAGAAGGTCGTAGACCGCGAGGACAGAAGCAGACGCTCAAACCTCATTGTTTTTGACGTACCTGTAAATTTAAAAGAGAAGGAAAAGGATCTGAGACATAAAGTCATTACAGATATAGTCTGTGGAAAGCTAAAGACATCCAGCAATACAGTGGGCCGAATCCACCGCGTCGGTAAAGCCGGTAAACAAAAACCTGTGATAGTATATTTTCAGGATTATAATGAAAAAGAACTAGGAGTGAAAAATGCTGATAAGCTCAAAGGTACAAAAATAGCTATCCAGAATGGCTACTCACCTAATACACTGAAGAAACGAAAGGTGGAGCAGTGCTAAAATTGAAAAGGAAGAAGGCAAGAAAATAACCCTTCTTCACGATAAACTGCTAATCGATTGTGACCTCTATTATTGGGATGAAAGCAGTAACAGCCGAAAAAAAGCGCTGAACCGCGAACAAAGGTGCTTTCAAAAGTGACGTAACCAGTCTCAAAGCTCTGACTTTCAGCTCTTGAACATAAATGCGCGCAGCGTTGTAAACAGACCTACGGAACTTAAATCTATCCTTCTACGTTATGCTCCCGATGTCGTCGTAATCACAGAGACGTGGTTACACATTGATATTGATGACGCAAGTGTTTTTCCACCCTCGTATCAAGTTTTTCGAAAAGACCGATGTTCGCGGGGAGGAGGAGTTGCCGCCCTTGTGAAAAGAAATATACCGGCTTTACTGGCGCAACAAGTTGATAATCTCGAAAGCATCACGCTGAAGTTATCATGTAGGCAACGCTGCATAGTTCTGATTGCTGTTTATGGGGCACCCAATTCATCCCATGAATTTTGGAATCATTGTGTGATCATGTGGCGTGCTTTCATGATGACAAAGTCATTATAACTGGGGATTTTAACCTTCTAAACGTTGATTGGAATCGCCCATACTCGAATAGTAACGCAAGTGGGCACGTTGATTACGTGGCCGACATTATGCGGAGCGCTGACGTTCACCAGCTTGTAAGTGAACCAACTCGCGTTCAAAATAATTCTGCTTCACTACTGGATCTTATCTTTATTAGCCGTTTGATTGAAGATTACAATATATCTGTTGAAGAAGGTATCTCTGACCACAACATGGTGTGTCTTACGTGTTCTCTCGAGCTACAAAAAACAATTAGCACTCCAGTTTTGATTAAAGACTTCTCTCAGGCTAGCGATGAAAGTATTATTGATGATCTGTTTCATAACCTAGACAACTTTCAAGGAAATGATGTTGAGGTACTCTGGAACTCATTTAAGAGCTTATGCACGTACTGTCTTGACAATTTCGTTCCGAACAACATATAATCTGCCAAAACAAATTAAAACCTTGTGCATGTTTTCTACTGAATTGCTTTTCCAGCACAGTAGGCTTGAGAAATCTCAACTTCTCAGCCATCCTCCACAGATTCAGCTTCATTGATAACTAGGCCTTCGAATTTGACGACATTTGAAACTTGAATGTGTCCGATCAAAGCATCGCTCGTCCGGTGATACACAGGCACGTCGACATCGTCAGGCACTTGAATGCGCATGCGACATAAGACAGGAGCAATGCGACTAACCTCTCTGACATAGGTCACGTCTGACAAACACTTCCTAAAAAATCTTGAAATTCAGCAAGAACAGACACGATATTATTCCTTGTCTGCGTCTAAAGAGGATCCCGTGCTCAATGCTATTTAGGTTGCTGACGTATTCGAATCACGTTTTTTTCACCCTCCACACATGTACTAGCTTATACATCTCCAATTTTTAAGTGAGGAGCACTTGAGGGGCCGGGCTGTCATATGCTGTGATATACTGTAGCATGCTGTCGTCGTCGGTTGACGTAACCCTCCATGCGTAGCATATTCAGCACGTGTTTGATGGATTGCTTTATTTGATTCGTCACAGTACAGTGTAACAGGAGGCGGAGGGAAAAGCCGTAATGACAACTTGAGGGATCCTTCGCCCCCTTTGTGAACAATGGCAGCAGCTGAAGGGCATCACAACATTATCACAATATCATACTTCGTACAGGGCATCACAATATCATACACTTTTTTTTTCTTTTAAACTGTCACATTGTTTTGCGTAAAGGTCATGTCGTAAAGGAAAAACTGAAAACGTGGTTTATACATAGCTTATACAACAAAGAAACCTGCTGCAATCTTATGCACCTAAATAAATAAATTGCTATATAGTTTATACAACAAAAAGAGCCGCTAATTCTGCGACACTTAAATGAGACACATCTATACCTTTGCTAATGTAATTATTTAGAATTCTTGGTAGAGTAAATCGAAGCATCTGAAAACCATAATTAGTACGAAAGTAAGGAACGTTACACATTTCTCTATTTCTTGTTTCGTACGCCTTTACCTTTAAGCAAAGATTCGCCATCTCCGTAAACGAAGAGTTTGAGCGTTTGCAGCTAAGACGGTACTCTCGTAGCAGTCTGCATTGATATAGGTCATTCACTTTGATTATCTTATATTGGATTATCTATCTATCTATCTATCTATCTATCTATCTATCTATCTATCTATCTATCTATCTATCTATCTATCTATCTATCTATCTATCTATCTATCTATCTATCTATCTATCTATCTATCTATCTATCTATCTATCTATCTATCTATCTATCTATCTATCTATCTATCTATCTATCTATCTATCTATCTATCTATCTATCTATCTATCTATCTATGTACAGCTTAATTTTTGGCGGACTGGAGGTGAGTAGTGGGGCTTCCGCAATTTCTGAGACAGGAATATTGTGAGGAGTTGCGGACGCTTCTTAGAGATTTTCCACTAACCTCCACCTGAAACAACTCCGCTGTTAAAAGAAAAAGAAAATGCACGGATGTGTCTAGAGATCATCGGCATGTGACGTTAGACCTTCAAACATGTCGTGTCGCGGACTGGTGTAGCTCGCCGATGTGAGCTGCGTAGTACACGTGGCAGGACAGCTGGGTCGTGCAAAATGCCTCGAGTTATGCTGCATCGGGCTCTACAGAAGGTCCCGTTTGTTGCATTTGCGGGCGCGCTGCACATCTTGTTTATAACCTGGGAGTAAGCACCTTCGTTCGCCGATGGTATGCAGCATCCAATTTTTTTTCAAGCAAAGCAGAAAGGTGAATTAACTATGCAGTGGCGTCCCAATAATACATTCAGTACACACTAAGAAGTAATAATAACAACACCTGGGTTGAATTAGATGCATAAAAGCCATTGCCGCGCGATCGCTGCGCCATTGCCTTTACTCAAATGTTTTAAAATGTTTGCATTGCTGGTAAAAGCTCCATTACAACACCCTTCCCTTATTTTTCGGAAGTGCTATGACGTTTTTATGTAAGAAAACAATTCATCAATAGCTGCTCGCGCACTTGGACTTTTTAAGCAAATAAAGAGCTGTGTGCGTCCCTTTCCCAACTGTCTGCACCAGGCTTATTGCTTGGAACGGCAGATGCTCACAGTACAAACTATAAATGCCATTGTTGTGCTTCGAGGTTTCCACTTTCTCGCTGGCCAATGAACAGACAGGAATTCCTATTTTGCATTGTTAATCAATTGATCGCTTTTACCGCTGGCCTCGTCTATATTTTTTGATGTCGGCGTTCTTTCATGATTCATTTGTCAAGCGCGACCCAAGAGAAACATCTAGATAAGTTGCCCTTTCTGAGGCGCTGTATTAAACAAAGCTTTGACGGGTAAAGTGTTAAGTAGCAGATGAACCGTATCAGACGTTCAGAGCACTCACTTGGAAAAGGCAGGACAAGTATGTTAGAACAAAGGCATTCAAAGAGGTATGTAACCCTGCAGTAGAGGAATAGATGCAGTAAAAGGTCGCTGTCTCGCTGCAAGGACGAAGTGCAACGGAAGTGAGAGGAACAAATTTTAATTTTATTCGAAGTAAGGACTATCAGCTCTAAGAGGAACAGGAACTCTTGTTTGCGTGAGCTTGCTAATTAAAGAGTTGTGCTGTGGTGCGGCTAGACGCATACGCAGAGGACAGGACGGCCTTGACCAGCCCCGTATAGAATGGTGGTGTTTGTGACTGGCGGCTTCCGTGTGCAAATTCGTTTAAGCGGCTAAAGCAAAAGATCGCCAGAACAATATGTTAGAGGAGCATGTTCTATTGTATTGGTACTCCAATCTGGTGCCTAAAGGATGTCACCGTATCAGATTCAATGCCACGGACCGTTGCAGTGCTGCCTCAATGTCATTGATGCAATAGGTGTGCACAGGGTTCTACATTATGAGGAGCCGGCATTCGCCGCAGTAAGCACCCCCTCTCCTGCAATTGGTCGAGTGCAAAAGAAAGTCAGTTTCGCTGCAACGGCGAAGCAATGAAATGCGATAACAAGAAATTGGAATGCCATACGAAGATCGACGAGCAGCTCGATACTTGCAGCTTCCCGCTGAAGCGCAAAGAAAGACGCTCTAAAAGGACGCGCGCGTATACACAGGACAAGCGTTAACCAACAACTATTACAGTTGTTACGCCTTTGTGTTTGAACTACGCGCTGCAAGTGTCGACAACGCAGAACCCGACGCTCTGATATATTTATTCTTCTTTTAAAGTGCGGCGCTCGGAATGACCCCTCTGCGCCCCCCTGCCACGCGGTGGCGTGTGACGCAGGTGCACGTTGTTCTTTTTTTCGTTCCACATCACGAGTGGGTACAGAAAGGGGCCCCTTTTTTCGTGCGCGTCTCAGAGCAGTTTTCAAAGTGAAAGACAATGTAGGAGCATTACGTGTAGAAAACACACTCAAGCTCCTCCGAGATCTACATACCGCCGGCGGTAAACGCCAGTGCAAGCATGGGGAGTGGCTGAGTGGTTTAACGCACCTGCGCAGTGGTGCGAGGGGTGACTGGTTCGAATCCCCGGTCGGGTGCCTTGGAATTTTTTCTTCCTATTTTTCTTTGCACCGTTTATACATACATACATACATACATACATACATACATACATACATATACATATACGGGGCAAGACGGTGACGGCAAAAATCAGCCGACAATGTCCATATAATTGCTATGGCAATAAAAAGAAGCACCGCAGTGGTTGCAAAAAATGGAAATGAACCGATGACGGCTGGTCACCTGGCTTTGCGCGGTTAAAGCTGGGAAGTAAACGCTGTTGCAATGCAACAGCAGGGCTCCTCGGCTGCCTTGTCGTGAAAAACGTCTATGTCCATGGCTTATCACTTCGGACAGTGAAGGGACAAGTCCGAGTGAGTAAAGGTACGGTGCAAACTGGTGTCCCCTTAGATGATTAGGGGGTTGGCAATCCCTCCCTGTCACCCCCACTTCTTCTATGCGCACGCCTATGAAAGAGACCAATCAGAACTCGACTTTTGCGTGTATGAGAACTTAATCCAGAACCGGCAGCTTCCGGTGACAGGCTATGTGTGCTGAAACCCAGTTGCATCGACGCTTCTCGCTTGCTGTGTGAATTCAGCACACACACACACAAAAAAGGCTTCATGTGAGCTAACCGACGCCAAATCTGCGCTATACATTCATTATTGCCCGTATGAGTGGCGTATCCTTAAACTCATATGCACCGATGGCATGTAGGCGCACTCGGACGACGCGCTAGGCCTTAACCTTCACTGGGAGTTAGGCTAATACTGGGCGGGAGCGATCTCGGCGCAGGCGGCTCGCGAAAGTTGAAGTTCATGTATTTTAGCTTCGGAGGCATCTGCAGTTTTTCCTTTAAATGAGGTCGAACTAAATGAAATGGCAAGATTTTCGAGAGTTGCGTTTGGCGGTGTAGCGATATCGAGGGGCGGCTGCTTTTCTGGCCGACTTTGAAGGGGTTGCGAAAATGTACCTCATCTACTCATCAGTAGATGAGCACTTAATATGTTGTTGCTGTTCACGCCCACGGCCTTCCGACCTGTAAAGACTACAAACTAATTATACAGCATGAGATCACGGATGTGAAATTCACCTGACTGCAGTGGCTTGCATCTGGAGAGATTTTCTGGTTTTTATGATAGACCGAAGCCTGCGTTCCCTACTTCGTTTCTAAGGCTTTGGAATGCAATATGAATAATTCATTCCAGCCAAGAGCCATAAAATAATAACTGCGAGCACGGAGGGAGAGAACATCTAGTTGTGTTTCCATTCTGAAGCTCAGTCACGCTGACGCTCAGTGTCGTGTTTTTACCCTCATTCTTATGGGGCAGGTTGACTTCTGAATGCGCACCTGTGAAAATTTAATTCTGGAGACAGTGCATAAGAATATAAAGTGCTGCTGTCCGTAATTTCTGCTGTCCCCAATTCAACACTAGGCCAGAAGGAACGTGCGTACGATGAATTAGATGAACTAGAATTTGGAGACGTGCGGCGAGCCGCTGACGCTTATTAGCGGCTGGTATTCACACCGACAGGAATATATATATATATATATATATATATATATATATATATATATATATATATATATATATATATATATATATATATATATATATATATATATATATATATATATATATATATGCGATCCATTTCTGTGG
>JALIZH010016103.1:600000-755000 GCA_030522465.1 Rhipicephalus appendiculatus
GTGGTCTGCCATCAGGGCACATTTGAGTTTACGAGAATGCCCTTCGGGGTGGCAGGTGGCTCGGCAACTTTTCAAACCTTGATGGACCGGCTGTTGCAAGGAATAAATCATAACTTTGCCATGGCGTTTCTAGACGATGTCCTTGTCTACTCTGAAAGTCTTGAGAGCCATGTTGAGCATGTAAGGGAAGTGTTGCAGCTCATTGAGAATGCTGGCCTTACGATTAACCCTGATAAAATACAGGTCTGCCGTCAGTCCCTTAATTTTTTGGGCCACGTCATCTCCCCTGGGCAGTGCAGACCGGATGAAGAGAAAGTGCAGGCTTTGCTAGATAATCCAAGACCCACCACAATTAAACAGTTGCAGGCTTTCCTGGGACTTGCTGGTTATTATCGCAGCTTAATACCACACTTCTCACTTACAGCACATTCACTCACTGTTTTGAAGAAAAACGAGTCATGGCGGTGGGAAGAGTGCCAAGAGTAGGTAGGCTTTCACTACGCTCAGGTAGTCTATATTTCAGGATGCAGTTATGAGCATGGGCATCGGCAGGGGTGTGCAAAAGGGGCACTTGCCCCCCCTCAAGCCTCACCAGCTGTTGCACTCACCCAAGCTAGACCAGTGCTCTCCCCCTTCCCTAGCCGCGATGCAACACTCTTTTGCACCCCCCCAAGTGAAAATCCTGGCGACGACCATGGTTATGAGCCTTACAGATCTAAATCGACCCTTTGTGGTTGAAACGTATGCAAGCAGTATTGGCATTGCAGCTGTGATACTGCAGGCTGGCCCTGATGGACTGTAGCCAGTTTCCTTCATTAGCAGGGTCCTCATAGAGGCCGAAAGGCACTATACTGTCCAGGAGTGGGAAAGCCTTGCAGTGGTGTGGGCAGTGGACAAATTCAGAGCATATCTTGAGTTTACAGAGTTTGAGATACACTGCGACCACTCATCCCAGTCATGGATGTTTAGCATAGATCAAGCTTCACTCCTGGTCAAGTGTTGGGTCCTCCGGCTGCAGGGTTTCAATTGAAGAATCAAACACAGATGGAGGCTGGCAAATATACCCGCAGATGCCCCGAGTAGAGCCCCTCTTCAATGTGAGGACCTCCCCAGTGACACCTTGCCCGAGAAACTGTTTCCCATTGCTGCACAAGAACCTGAAGGGAAAATTACATTTGAGGGAGTAGCAGTTGTCTTAGAGGACGATACGACACCCGTAAGTGACACCGTACAACTCGGACAAGAGCAGGCTGTGACAGTCGTCTCTCAAAACTTAAAACCGTGGTCGAAGGGGTTATGCTCCCAAATTCAGACCCTGATCATTGTCTTTTCCATGACCTGGCAGAAACAACAGAACTGGAGCCAGGTGGACTGCTAGTTCAGCAAAGAGGCAACAAAAAAGTACCATGGCTGCCTTCTCACCTCCGGCACCTGGCATTGAAAATGGCGCATGATCACCCCACGGCGGCCCATGCAGGGTTTTTCAAAACTTTGAGACGTGTAGCGGCACAATTCGTCTGGCTGGGCATGTGGGCGGACATATCAAAGTATGTGCAGGGCTGTGCTATCTGTCAGCGCACAAAAGCTCGGCGCAAGAAGCCTGAAGGCCTGATGAGCAGTCAGTGGACAACAGCACCCATGGAAAAGCTTAGTGTTGACATAATTAGACCCTTGCCGTCTACACCTCGTGGCCACAAATACTTTCAAGTAGTCATTGACAAGTTTACGAAGTTTCCAGAGCTGTTCCCTCAACGAGCAGCAACCGGTGCAAAAATACTGGAGTGCATGGTCCAAGTCTTCTGCCACTACGGGACACCTGTGACCATCACCAGTGACAACGAGAAGCCCTTCGTTAGCACATTATGGCACAACCTCCTGAAACACTGGGAAATCAAGGATCAGCATACTCTGCCTTACCAGCTGGCTGGACAAATGGTGGAGCGTCACAATGGCACGATTAGCAGTGTCTATGAGCATACTGCACTAACCACAAAGACGAGTTATGATCGTCATCGACTGCCAACAGCTGTCGAAGAAGGTGACTTTGTGCTCTTGAACGCTCACACCTTGAGTGATGCGGCCAAGGGTGTTTCAGCCAAGTTGGCACTGTGGCGAGGTAGACCTTATTGTGGCCAAGCAGGTTGGTGAAAACTTCATCCTCAATGACCCAGTAACGGGACGTCGTCAAACCATCGCCCATGCTGATCAGTGGGTGCTGTACCGCGAACCATTACTTTTCCCTTCTGCCACGGATTCACGATTCGATGGGGGAGAGTTGTGAGAGATTAAATGGGGTGAGGTGTGCACGTGTGTTGGGTGCAGCTCTCAGAGGCTGTGTGTGGTTGATGGTAGAGGAATGAGATGGCGCGAGTGTCAAGTGAACAGGGAGGGGGGCGCGTGTATGTGTGCGAGAATACACGAGAAGAGAGACACATTGAGACGCAAGGAATCGGACATGTGGCACGGGAAATAAAGGGTTGTGTCGTAAACGTGATTGCCGATCATCGGGTGTATCGTCGAGTCTGACAAAGTTGTTATTCAGGAGCGATTTCACTACATAGAAAAAAAAGTAAATAAATAAGGTCATTTACCAAGTCATTTGTTGTTAGGGGGAGGGAGAAGGAGGGAGCTTTTTTTTATAATTTCAATAAGACCTCCTTTACCAAGTTTAATGAATCTGCACAGTCTTGTGCAGTTTTCTTTGCTAATTACAGGTATGCAATTATGTTTTTAAAAAATGGAGGACGCTTGAGCTTCGCCTTCTGAACTGCTGGCCTGCTTCTGTTCTCGGTGCATGCCTCAACCGTGACGTAAAGAAACGAACGACTGCGCGTATCATTGGCCGTTCCAAAGTATCATTGAATGCCTACTGCAAGCACAGTTGTTAAGTGCCCGCTACGTCATAATTATTCCTTTTGCGAATCAGCGAAGGGCTCATACGCGTCTGTAGGGCAACACGCCAACCTACGCAGCTGTTCACTCTGTTGATGGTTCTGCTGCTCATGATGATTGAATATGTCTGAATGCCTTGTAATGGGTGGGCCTTTAAAACACCCATTCATTGTGCAATTCACAAGTTCTGACGCCTGGCATGATTCTACGTTTCTGCTACGCAATATATCCCTGTCCGACCCGAATTTTAGGGGCGAAGCTCCTTAGGGCATAGGCTAGTCCGGCGTCGTCCTGCATCGTTGTCGTTGTCGTAGCCACCCCTGTGCGATGACGATGACGCTGCCATCACGGCACAGCACATGGAATGTACCCACTATGTGTCATAACGATGACGCTGATGACGACGACGATCGCGATGCCATACAACACATGGCATCGCGATATGGTCTCACATGCATATCGTTTGACCGCAGTTATAATTAAGGGTGAACGAAAGCCACGTCTAGCTACCATTTACGAACATTAAAATCATTTTGTTGTACATATACAGTGTTTGTCACGTCTTTCATGATGTACTGGGTGAAATTCATGGAAGATTCACGGTTTACCGATGAACCTCCGGACCTTCGCCCACTCACCATCATTCACTCCGTGGATATGCGTTGATTTTTTTTATTCGTGAGCCGTGACTTTCCGTTTTGTTTTCGTTTCTTCGTTGGTCGTGGTTACCGTTTACATAAGCCGTGGCTTCCGTTCCCCCCTTCATTATAACGGCTTTATGGTTGGTGAAATGGAGGGAGAGCGGTTCCTGGATGGGTCGTAGTGGAAAGTTTGCAAAGACGAGATCGATGCAGGTTCCTCGGATGGTGGTTGGTTGCATGTGGTCGAACGATATGCACCTGGGACCATATCGAGACGAGATCGATGCAGGTTCCTCGGATGGTTGTGGGTTGCATGTGGTCGATCACTAGATGGCACCGCAGCGCCATCTAGTGATCATTCTGAGACCTAGAGGTGGCTACTACGACGCCGGACTAGCCTACGCCCTAAGAAGCTTCGCCCCTAATATAAATTTCTTGTATATATACACTCAGTGTTTGTCACGTCTTTGATGATGTACTGGGCGAATTTCACGGAAGATTCACGGTTTACCGATGAACCTCCGGAGCTTCGCCCACTCATCATCATTCAGTCCGTGGATATGCTGTGATTTTTTTTTTCTAGGTTAGAACAAAATTTTTTGATGTTCTCTTCTAGCCAAGAGGCCATTGAAAAGCATGCGAAAAAATAAAGGAGCCTGTAAACAATGGTTTTCACAGGAGAACCATGTCCAGTGTACTGGACACTGGGACTCATTTGTTGCACATATGGGTACACACATTCTGCTATCTTCCTTGAAAGAGGTTTGCTTTTGGCCCTGTCAGAAGGTTAATCATCTTCAGTGATGTGATTGCTGCGCCAATTGCGCCAAACTGCGCCAAGAGGTGAAACCTGCTACATCCTGCTACATTTCGTCGGTAATCGTATAACTAGCACCAAGCGTGCGCCAAGACATCATTTTCGCAGTCCTTCGGAGAGAGCAAAAATATGGCAGGTGCTCGAATTACATAAGTTACCATTGTAATTTTAGTGGCCATTGAAGCAGTCAGGCGAGAGCTCTAAGAAATCTCACAGGGCCACCAGCTGTGTACTCAACAAAGATTATTCAATTGAGCTAATGGTGATGAGCAGTAACTCGCACTTGCCACCCGTTGCGACCATTTTGCCCAGCTGCAAAGCCATGCACACAGTGTCTGGTAAATGGTGACTTCTGCACCGAAGCACGTGTCCTGCCATAAGCTTTAGCTTAGTGCTAATAGGTGGAGGCACGCGAAATAATGTAAGCTGGCAGCTTGTACGAGAGCTGGTTGTACTGACACAAGACAGCAATGCCAGGGAGGGGGAGGGGGAAGCTAAAGTTGCCATGTATTGTGGCAGGCACACAGTATAGATCAAGATGGCAGATTCACATATGCAAGATTTATTTCAGCACTCCATTACTCATCTAGATTCAATTCAACTGTAAAATCTGCATATTGAGTTCACTGACCCGAAAAGGGGGGGGGGGGTAGTTGGCACCAAACAGTGCCAACTACCCATTCTATGAAACTACATCGTCAGGTCAGGTAAAGAGACTTAAGGTTATGGAGCCAGAAATAAGACTAATAATCTGTACAACTACAAGTTTTTGTGAGATGGTAGTCTTTTACATGATTGATTGCATAAATTACAGTAAGCATTACATGTATGTAATTAGAATTTCTGGCTAGGTTAGTTTATCAAAAAGATGTAGTGCTACTTGTGCTGACATCCAAAAGATTTCATACAGTGCACTCAAGTATAACGGCCAGCATTTATCAGCAATTCTAGCCGCTGCAGTGGCATGTTGGGAAACCACAGTGATGCACTATCTCGTATCGGTGCTGCTTCTCCACTCCGCAAAAGTTCAATTTAGAGAACATGTCTGAATACAATGAAAGCCTTTCATCATCACAAATTTCGTTGAGTGCACCTTTGCACTTTTACCACAATTTGTCAATCATTTATTAAACCCTCCATGTTATAAATCGCCAATGAACCAAAAGCCTTACGAGTCTGTCTATAAAATGCGACAGCATGTACTTCACCACACTACTCAAGCATCTAGGTTGTACCAACAAGCACAGACGTCCTCTCAATAGGTCAATAACAAAAGAATATGCGTGGAAAACTTTTGCTGCCTAGAGCTTCAGGGAAAGCCCGACTGAAAAAAAAAATAAGAATTGTATCGGGAGGAAATGTTGGGCGGCCTGATATGGCATGGATATATAGAAGTTTAGGGCTGTTCGCAGGAAACCGAAGAGCAGTTAGTTAATTCCACCTTTTGGGAAACTATATATACACCAATACGTGTAAGTGTGCATATGTTTATTGGTAAGTGTGGTAAAACTGCTCCCACTTAGTTACTTAAAAAGTTGTGCTCGAAAATGTGTGAGAGGCAACTGCTCCAAAAGGCTGATTTGCTGCTCCGGAACGAGGTTTTAGCTGCTACAGAAGCTGCGCTGAATTGGCTTCAGCCAATCACATCACTGCGTCTTATAAAACACAAAAAACGGTTCGTTTTGACCCAAGAAAAAGTTTCTCATGGTTAGCTGTCGCACATCGTTGAGCACCACGAAGGGGAAAAAAAACCTAGGAGGGAGCGCACCTAGCGTCCACTAGTCAACCTCGTCAGACGCTGCTCCCTCCTTGTGCTCCATGCTCTTGTTAGATTGCCAGCATGCCCCAGTTTCAGGTTTTATGGCTGGGCTTCAAGATTGTCAGGTGACATTGCCTCTTGTTTTTTTTTCCCCTCCATGTTTAGCACAATGTGCGCCAATTGCATCCCCAGTGTACTGGACATAAATACAGTCTCACATTGCCAGCAAGCTTCTGATTGCAGAAGCTATCTCTTTTCTGCAACAATGTTTCAAGAAGACATAAGACAACTTGCACGATTTAAATTATTTGAATTGTGCGAAGATAGCTTCTAAAATAATTTTTTGTATACTTGACCACATCCAACAGCAGGGCTTTACAACAATTTTGGAAAAAAACGCGTTTTTCGACTTGCATCTCCCCTTAATATCATCATCAAGGCACTCGAAGAACAAAAGGAAAACTTCTTGGCACGAGCGTGCGCTCGATATGCTACAGTTGGCTATGCTATATGTGGTTTTGCCTCTGTTAATATCATCATGAATGCGCTCGAAGAACCAGAGGAAGAAGTCTTCTTTTTGGTGCGAGCGCGTGCTCAATATGCGACAGTTGGCTGTGCTATATGTGTGTCAGGTATTCGGGCTGTCCCGGGCAATGGACTCAGTCAAGACTCAGTGTGTCAAAACAACACATTTATGAAGGAAAGAAACGGCACTCTAAAAATGTAACAAATATACAAAAAAAGAACAGCTAACAATAAGCAAATTTAAACTATCACACACACTTTTCTCCAAGCATCCTACGCAGTCCTGTCTCCTGCTAACATTCTGTATGTCTAGCGTCCTGACCGCGACTTGTTGGACCGTTCTTACTTGAATCTGTTAAGTCCATTCGGGCCTAAGTCGCGTGAGAGTCAATCTCCTCCGTGATTCGTTGTGGTCTATGACGCCTTGAACCATTTTGTCGGATGAGTTAGTCGTCAACTGTCCACATCGGTCATCATACCACTGGCTTGACTACATGGCCTGTTAGTCTTAACGTCTTCGTCAGCTCATGAACCCTGTGTCACGTTCCACTGCTGACGTGACACTCCGGGGATTGCCTTGGGTTGCTCATTTCCGAAGGGGGCTTGCGACCGGAATGCTCGTACTTGCTGGTTGTGGTTTATGCGTCTTCAAGGAGCCTCATTTCGACCACCGTCAAGTTCGCCCACCCCCTCGGGACACCCGCGTCTCAGGCCGCAGACCCTAACGCCTTTCACTCCCGTCGTCGGTGCATGTGCTGGCGATGCGACCTTCCGCTGCCGAGTCCACCCAGACAATGCTAGCTCACTCCTCTTTGTCTTTCTCTACGGCTCGGCTCACGTTCTCTGGAACATTCCGAGCACGCGCTCGTGCCACTCTGAATGCTTTGAGGGCTTCGTCGTCATTGTTTTCCTGTCACATGGCTATTACTCGTGACCTGCGCCCTCATTTTAAGTTTTTTTTACCAAAAGAACTGCTTGTCGAAGTTCGTCCGTACCTTGTGAATTGCGCCCGCTTGCTTTGAATTCAAGTGAGCATCCACTGTTCACTGACGACCACCACGACTCACAAAACGCTAACCACTACACAGTTGCAGGAACACTACCCAAGACCTTCCTTGCATGCAAATCAGGAGTTGGACGGAAACCCGTCTGGTCAGGAACAGACATGAAAACAATTATAACAAAGCATAACGAAACTTTTTGTTTTTTGCATTTATTGTGGTCAGCATCTTGTTTTAATTGTCTTCACCCTCCCTGCATGCACTTCACTCACAGTTCATATTGGTCCACAACAGTTTCACACACTTTTGACAGTCACTACCAAACTGTGTTTAATCGATTTGCAACACGTTTCATTTAAGCAGAATCTCTGACACACGGAGCAACACCGAACCGAAGCCTTTATGACAACAACGTCGTCGTTCTCTCTCTCAAGCCATATCCTCACTACACGTTATTTCCAGTACAGTTATCTCCCCCGGGGAAAAGAAGCCGTCCCGGCTACCTAGGGGCACGATAGCACTGGTGGATCATAGTATCGCTTTAAAAGTTCTACATGCACAATTTCGCGGTTTCGACGGCGTTTATCCGAAGGCGGTTCAAGAGGCTCCACAATGTAGTTAACGGGAGACGTTTGATGTTATCCATCATTCTTTCAAATGTTGCAGGCGCATTGCACAGGCCGAATGGCATAACAGTGAACTCATATATAGACCGTCAGGGGTGACGAAGGCAGTCTTCGGGCGGTCTGCCTCAGCCACCGGGACCTGCCAGTATCCGGACCGTAAGTCGATGGACGAGAAGAATTCGGCGCCTTGGAGGCAGTCTAGTGCGTTGTCAATGCGTGGGAAAGGATAAACATCCTTACGGGTGTTTGTGGCCGTGCAGAGTCAGAATACCAAGCACGGCGGCGGCAAACTCGTGCTACATGGCCAGCACATCCGCACGAGAAACAGATGGGCCAGTTATCCTGGGTGCGCCACGGATTGAAAGCAGGGGCCGCAGATTCAGCGAAATATGGCCGAGCCGGGCGAAGCGGCTGCGGTGGCGGACCGTAGTTTCTCGTCGGCGTATAGTGTGCAGTCGTGGTTAAAGGTGAAGAGAAGGTGGGCGTAGGCGCGTACTGTACAGCCGCAGACGGTGGCCTCGGCTTGGCGAGGGCGGCAGCGTATGTAAGTGGAACTGTCGCTGGAGCCGGCTGATGAGCAAGTGGAACGATGTCAGTGACCTGTTCGTGTATGACCTGTCGGATCTCTGGAGTGAGGAGCGATTCAGATGCTTGGGTGGTTGGCAGAAGAGACAGCTGGCGTGCAACTTCTTCCCGAACAAACTGTTTGATTTGGTCGAGGAATGATGAGTCGGAAGTAGCTGCACATGAACTGCTGGTTAGAGCCGAAAGCGTGCCCTCTGGAATTAGAGCTCGGCGGGTGGAAAGCCGTTGTTTGCACAGTTCTTCGTAGCTCTGGCAAAGACTGATCACTTCGTTGACTGTCTGAGGGTTCTTCGCCAAGAGCATTTGGAACGCGTCGTCCTCTATGCCTTTCATGATGTTCTTTATCTTCTCGTCGTCGGTCATGGACGGGTTGATGCGCCTGCAAATGTCAACTACATCTTCTATGTAGCTGGTGAAGTTTTCACCTTTCTGTTGAGCACGACTGCGCAGCTGTTGCTCAGCCCGAAGCTTGCGGGCGGCAGGGCGACCAAATACTTCTTGGAGTCTTGTTTTGAATGCCCTCCAGGTCGGAAACTCGGATTCATGGTTGTGGTACCAAATGTTGGCGACTCCGGAGAGGTCAAAGCTGACGAAGCTGAGCTTGTCGGCGTCGTTCCATTTATTAGATACGCTGACTTTGTCGTACAATGACAACCAATAGTCCACGTCTTGATCTTCAGCGCCACTGAAGATGGGTGGATCTCGTTGACGTGGCGTACCTGAACAGACGACTGCAGGCGACGCCTGGGGAATACTGCTCTGCCCAGCGTCGTCAGGCATGGTTGGCACGGGAGGGATCGTCCGGTTTCGGAGTTCCAGGTCTGGAAATACCCAGCAGCTCCACCAAATGTCACGAGGCGTTCTGGGTGACCAAGTTCTCAGGTGGTAGAGCTGAGCAGTGAGAGGTGACACACGGAACAACACCGAACCGAAGCCTTTATGACAACAACGTCGTCGTTCTCTCTCTCAAGCCATATCCCCACTACACATTATTTCCAGTACACGCAAAACAACACACGGACAGACAAAGAGCATGGGACTGGCGCTAACTTCCAACTGTGTTTATTGAAGAAACGCACATATATAAGTACACAGCACAAGAGCAGCAAGGGCATGACACTCTTGACAATCAAGCAGAGAACTAATCGGGAAATCATATCTAGAAACACCGTCAACCGGAAATCCTATCTGGAAACATTGCATTACAAGAATGCCGCATGACTTGGTGGCCACACGCGTGTTCAACACATTACAATTTGATACTGCTGGAGGAAGGAAAGAAGGAGCAAAAAAAAAAAAGCAACCGAAATACCTGCAGATTTTTTATATAGCGATAACAATGGTTCTGGATGAACAGAAACTAGAAAACAATCCGTCAAACATCAAACCGGTGCTTCATCATAGATCACAGACGAAGTATTCCGAGCATAACCAATCAGAAAAACAAAACAACACTTTTTTTTTTTCTCATACGGAAGCACGTGTGCTTCTGAAACCAAAGGCTTAATAAGGAAACGACAACAATACTTAAGGGTCTAATGGGGTGCATCATAAAAATAAGAAAATTGAAACAGGAAATAACGGCAACAAGACTTAAACGTACATGGGGGGCGTCAATAAAATAGGAATGTAAAAGCAAGACAACCGAATGGCATGAAAAATTAAACCTGTGCTTCCAAGAAGGTCACTTCACTATTCAAGAGTGTTATTGAAGGCGTGCTAATGCAATTGTCACCGGTCTTTAAAATATGGAAGGCTTCATCTATCTCCATTTCCGTCCTATCTAATGCCCTTGGAAACTTGTGCGCACAAATTCAGGTGTGCACCCGCATCTTTTGCAATGCTCGGCCAAATGCCCTCCCAAGTGGTTCTTAACAGACAGCGGGTGCTCTCTGGCCCTCTCATTGTAACACCTGCCCTGTGTTACAATAGTTTGCCCTGTGTAAACTTTATCGCAGCTCAGGGGGATCTTGTATACAAAATTAGTGGCACATTCGCTGTAAGTAGTGTCATGTTTCTTGTCACATTTCCTGCTCTTTCTTTTTGACGTCATGGAGCATACCTTTGAGAGCTTGCAGGGAGCCATGAACACGACATTGACATTAAACTTTGAGAGTACCTTTTTCAGGTTGTGCGAGATACGGTGTACGTATGGTATAGCTATCGTGGGTTGCCGCTCACACTCAGTAGTCATTGTTTCCAAGGCCTTTAATCTTCTTTAGAAGGGACTTGCACCCACTTGAGACCAACAAAGCCGGGAACTTAGAAGCGTTAAGGCGGGCAATTTGCATTTGAAAACTATCTAGCATTTGATGTTGGCAGGATTTTTCTAGTGACGCTTTCGGGCAGGTCATAGCGATACCTCTCTTAACAAGTTTCGAGTGGGTGCTGTCATAAGGCAACAGCCATTTCTTAGTTCTGGGATTATCCAGGAAATGTGTTTGGTCGTGAAGAACAGCTTTAAGTAAAAAAATTGAATGCTGTTGTCAACTTCCATTTCCCTAGTGAACCGAAGCCCTTCACCTGCATTGTCAAATGCCTGCTGTATGTCTGAATTAACTGAATCCGGAATAGCGCTACCTTCGCAATTTAAGGTGACCAGGTAGTCATCCACATCTCTCTAGGCCTTAGTGACATTAAATTTTTCTAGTTCTGGAGCCAAGCGCGTGTTAACAGCTGATAAGAAGATGTCACATAACACAGGAGCTACAGACGAGCCTATGCAGATGCCCGATTTTTGTACATAGTACCGCTCATTAAAGCTAATGGCCGTTGAGTCTAGGTAGAACTCAAGTAAAGTTATAAAGTTATCACAGCTTACCCCCGTGGCATTCCGGAACATGACTTCACCATTTTCATTGATTAAATCTCTCACTGCACGACACAAGCCTGTTAACAAAAGGCCTGCTGTAACGGCGTTAGCGATAGTTTTAGCCACCCTACCCTAAGTTGCACTATTGGCGTTTGTCGCGTTTTATATATCCGTCCTGTCGAATTATTTGAAACTTCAAATACTGGTTATTCGGAAGTCGAATCGAATTATTCGATTAAGTAATATTCGATTCGAATTCAGAACTTGAATATTCGCACACCCTAGTATTATGCATTTAGGTTATAGGTGGAAGAAAATATTTCAGGCTTGTTCTGTTCCTCGTTATAGTTCAGTTACACAGTTTCTACAGCCACAATTTGTTCGCAAAAATAGTAATCTGACTGCTGAGTATGCAGCAAAGATGAATGCTAAAGGCACAGAGATATAAGGGAGTGCTTACAGGTTCAAGAAGCTTTATTCTAAGAAAATAAGCTTTAGGCATGCATTGTAAATCTTTGTTGGTACTCACGCAGAACTCTAAAACAACTGCTCTGCATCGACATGTCAATTAAACTTGAGCACTTCGTTGCAAGCAGACACTCATGAAATCAACTGGTGTGGCATGACGTGAACCTGTGCTGGATAAATAAAGGTCGTATATATTTCATACTTGTTTTGTGTTATTTATTTTTTCGATATACTTGTGCTTGGAAGCTGAAGTCTGTTTTCTCAATGTGAAATGAATGAGCGATAAGAAACGGGGACATAAACAAGAGGCATCAGGACCGGCGCTCAGCTTTCAACTGAGGTTTATTGGAAAAACATAAAAATTTATAATGGCAACCAGCAAGGGCGACAAAATACCTTTCTATTGCCTTTGGGTGCTAGGCAACCAAGTCTGCATTGGTGCGTGGCCATGATGTGGTGTTTATGGTGAGGTATAGACATTTGCGTTATCAGGTTCAGCGCCGGTCATGGGTCCTGCGGTCCTGTGTGTCCCCATTTCTTAGTGCTCGTTCGTTTCGCATCAAGCATGAATCAACTTGCCCAAATAAATGTCTTGCCATGTTTTTTCCCTGCTGCTTTTAGAGGCTGCGGCTTGAAATACATAAAATCTTGCAGTGTGGCTGTGGATAAGTCAAGTTCTTGTATGTTTTAACTACCTCTTCAATTTCCTAGGTTTTTTCGGGACAGAAATGCACAGATTTTCACTTGATAGTGGTAGGCACTATAACTGTGACACGTTAATTTGATCAAAGAGCAGAAGTAGGTGTGCTCAGACAAATTTGGTACGTTTCTCTGCTATATTAAAAAAAAAAAAAAAAAAAGAACACTACCACATCCAATGAACACAATCTCACTCCACGACAACGTAAATGTGCTTGGACAAGCTGTACTGCAAGAAGTGCTCGTCACATTTACAATTTTTTTATCAGCTGTAAATAATTTGAAGGATTTCATTGAACATATGTGCAAAGACTAATGTAATTGAGCACAGCCTTGTAAAGTTTTGGCGTATCTTTTTGTAAACTTCTATAATGTAAATGTACTTAATGCAAAACAGTTTGGAGTGTAGATTGTAAACTATCTCATGAGGCACAGCTAAATGTTGGAAAGACTTAATTCCCCTCACTACCATGATGTTCGCTTTGTAATGTAATTTATAATGTCTGATGGTTCACATGCAAACCATGATATTGTAACGTTAATGCGTGAGTGTGCGGAGCGCAGAGGAAGAGGAAGAGTAGTGGAGCGGGCGCTTGGACTGTGTGGTTTGGGGAACCGGACTGGCCTTGTCCCGCAATTACGCTGCTCCCGCTTCCATGTCCTTTCATCTCATCTGTAAATAAACCCATTCCATCGTAACAATATGATTATGAGTCAAACAGTAGTGGGCAACTTTAGATTGATTCTGACTGCCTGGGGTTTAAACACAGTTGTAGCCTTGAAGAAGACAAGACTGCTTGTTAAAACATATGCTCCAGCGACACCTCATTCTCACATATTTTTTGTTTCTTCATGCTTCCGTCTTTCCCTGAACTTCAGATGCAAATCTAAGCAAACGAGTGTCCTTGCATTTTGCCCTCATTGAAATGTGACCACCGTGGCAGGGAATAAAACCTGCGTTGTTGAGATCAGCATTGCCACGTAATGTAACTAATGCACGGAGCTAGTGTTCAATTTCAATGTTATTGCAGTGTAGATTGCATGACACAGTAGACAACTGATGCTTGTGGACGATTGTAAGCACCCCTACATGAGGTGCCTGGTAAGCCATTCACAAATACAGCATTGCAAGCGTGAGGTTCAAGATGACCTGTTGTAGCAGACGTTCACATGTTTCACCGCACTTGCAGAGTGGATACATATGGGGGTAGTCATCCTGTCGTTGCATGGCAGTCCTGGAAAGCAAGTAATGACATCGCTAGATATTGATAAGCTTAATCAATGAATATGAAATTTTGCAAGGGAAACATATAGACATAGTGAACAAGTAAACAGCAGTTTGTTATACATACATGTAAACGTACCATATAATGCATGTCGTATCACCTGGGGTAGCTTCTGCACCAGGCGTGTCATGTAGCAGGTGCCTTGCTTTTGCATACAGCTGTTTCCTTGTCTGGTCAGGAGGCTACGGCAAAAAAAAATTTCTGATTATATTGACGGTTTCTTCATCACACTGAAGTTAAAGTACACTCATAATTATTTGAAACTTTTGTTGCACAAATGTGTAGTAAAAATACCTATACTGACAACGTGAATAAATGAAACCTTGCGTCTCAAATGCGACTGCGGCAGACTATAACTCGTATGTTTTTAACGCGATAGCGTTAAAGGACTCGTTTCGCAGAAAACCCGGCATCGGTGTCGTTGGTTGTGAGCGAAAAATCATCATGTTGTCCGTGACCGAAATATCGAGAAAGATGCAAATAAAATAAATAATAAAAATTTCTGGGTTTGAGTCAGGATGGAACCCAGGCTGTCTGCTTGGCAAGCAGGTGTTCTACCACACAGCCACGCTTCTGCTTGGAATTACATTGAAAAAAACTTGCTCTGCTTGGAAATGCAGTGAAAATAACTTTCATGCTTTACAAACACACGCATCCTGTATACAGGCGTCACAGTACATCATCTAATATCGCAGTAATATTGCTTGGTACAAGCGTACATTGCCATCGGGCGTCAGAACATGTGAATATCATAACGACATCATGGTTCAAAGCTGGGCCACCCATTACAAAAAGCACACACATTACTGCGCGTATTCCCTTAAGACCACGTAGTGGGTGCAGAGCAAGTTCGAAAACATTTCCCGCGCATAATTGCTCGTGGTTTAAAGCATGCTACACATTACATAGTATGCACTAAGGGATTGAAGTACGCACTAGGGACAGGATATTGTTAAGCGAAGAGACGCAGATGAGTGGCTGTACGCGGGTGTATTAACAGGAGAGTACTAGGGCACTTCACGCTAAAGCAGCGGCACACAAGTCTCCAAATCATCGTCGTCGTCTTCAACGAATTATACCTTCGATGGCTGCCCATAGCATTACCCCCGGCGGTAGAAGCACCGTCCCGGAGCTTTTAAGATTAGGGGTCAGGTGCACTGGAGTAGGCCTTGAGTCTGCTGACGTGCATGATGTCACTTGATGCCGCGGCGGGAGGTGAAGGAGAATTGACCAGGGTAATCTCGTGGGTTACTGGTGTGACTTGGTGGATGACGCGATAGGGCCCTGTGTATCTAGAAAGGAGCTTCTCCGAAAGTCCCACGTGACGAGAGGGTGACCAAAGGAGCACGAGTGCCCCAGGAGAAAAGTGTGCGTCGCCCTGGTGGGCATCATAGTAATGTCGCTGTGTGGCTTGTGAAGCAGTCAGCCGAGTACGGGCAAGCTGGCGCGCATGATCTGCAAGCGCTATGGCATCCCGTGCATACTCTGTAGTTGGGGTGGCAGCCAAAGGAAGAACAGTATCGAAAGGCAGGGTGGGTTCGCGACCATACAGTACATAGAACGGCGAAAATCTGGCAGTGGCGTGTCGAGAAGAATTGTAGGCGAACGTGACGTAAGGGAGAGCAATGTCCCAGTCATGGTGATCATCCGACACGTACATAGACAGCATAACAGTGAGGGTTCTGTTGAAGCGCTCCGTGAGACTGTTCGTTTGAGGGTGGTATGAGGGGGGTCAGTTTGTGTTTAGTAGCAGAGGAACGCAGAATGTCGGCGACAACTCGAGCGAGAAAGTTACGGCCACGGTCAGTGAGCAGCTGTCGTGGCGCACCATGGAGCAAGATAATGTCATGCAACAGGAAGTCCGCGACGTCGGGGGCGCAACTGGTGGGGAGAGCCCGCGTTATGGCATATCGGGTGGCGTAATCAGTTGCAACGGCTATCAATTTGTTCCCGGCGGATGACGTTGGAAATGGGCCGAGAAGATCAAAGTCCAACACAGAAGAATGGCTCTGCGGGAACATCTATTGGTTGGAGATGACCAGCAGGGAGCATCGGGGGGAGTTGTTTTGCGACGTTGACAGGAATCGCAGGCAGAAATGTAGCGTCGTACCAGGCCAATAGAAACGACGGCGGATGTGGTCGTACGTGCCCGATGCCCCTAGGTGGCCCGCCGTGGGAGCGTCATGAAGTTCAAGAAGGACCGTTCGAAGTAATTGTCTCGGTATGACTAGAAGAAGTTTCGGCCCATCTGGATGGAAGTTACAACGGTAGAGGACACCATCCTGGAGGACGAATTGGCGCACAGAAGCGTCGTTGGGCGATGTCTGCAGACGGTTGATGAGTGCTCGCAGCGAAAGGTCGCGTTGCTGCTCGTCTGCGATGTTGTTGAAAGGAGACAGAGAAAAGACGCAATTGGGCGAGTCGTGGTCGGAGTCATCGGGCTCGTCTACGGGATAACGAGACAAGCAATCGGCGTCCGTGTGTAGGCAGCCAGACTTATAAGTGACAGAATATGAATATTCTTGAAGGCGTAATGCCCAGTGACCAAGTTGTCCTGTAGGGTCCTTCAGTGAGGACAACCAGCAGAGCGCGTGATGGTCCGTTACGACTGAAAAGGGTTGGCCGTATAAGTATGGGCGGAATTTTGCAACCGCCCAAACTAGGGCCAGACACTCACGCTCAGTGATAGAGTAGTTGCGTTCCAAAGTTGTGAGGAGTCTGCTGGCGTAGGCGATGACACGATCAATACCGTGCTGTCGTTGTGCTAGTACTGCGCTGATGCCATGGCCGCTGGCGTCGGTACGAACTTCGGTCGGCGCAGAAGGATCACAGTGGGCCAGAACGGGCGGCGTTGTAAGCAGCCGGATTGAATGAGCGAACGCGGAAGCCTCGGCGTCACCCCATATAAATGGCACCTCTTTTTTCAAAAGCTCAGTAAGTGGTCGTGCTACGTCCACAAAATTTTTCACAAAGCGGCGAAAGTAAGAGGATAATCCAATGAAGCTGCGTACATCCTTAACGCACTTGGGCACAGGGAAATTTGTAACAGCACGGATTTTGCCTGGGTCCGGCTGTACTCCACTGGCATCAACGAGGTGGCCAAGCACTGTAATCTGTTGACGACCAAAGTGGCACTTCGATGCGTTAAGTTGCAAACCGGCTCGGCGAAAGACGTGCAGTATTGCAGATAAGTGTTCGAGATGAGTAGCGAAAGTGGGGGAGAACACGATGACATCGCCCAGGTAGCACAGACATGTGGACCACTTGAATCCTTGGAGGAGGGAGTCCATCATGCGTTCAAATGTGGCCGGCGCGTTACATAGTCCGAATGGCATCACCTTGAATTGATAAAGACCATCAGGTGTGATAAAGGCGGTTTTCTCGCGGTCCAGATCATCCACAGCGATTTGCCAATAGCCAGAGCGCAGGTCAATAGACGAAAAGTAGCGAGCACCGTGGAGGCAGTCAAGGGCGTCGTTAATACGAGGTAAGGGATAAACGTCCTTTTTCGTTACCTTATTAAGGTGCCTGTAGTCCACGCAAAATCGCCACGAGTCGTCCTTCTTTTTCACCAAGACAACGGGTGATGTCCATGGGCTGCATGATGGTTCGATGATGTTCTTGGTGAGCATCTTCTTTACTTCTGTTTGAATAACCTGACGCTCTGCGGGTGACACTCAATACGGACGCCTATGAATAGGAGGGGCATCGCTAGTATTTATGCAATGTTTCATGGTCGTAGTTTACACCAAAGGACGATCGTGAAGACCAAAAATATCGCGATACGAAAACAGAATGCGGTAGAGGTCGTCAGCATCTTTTGACGACAGGTCTGGCGCAATCATTCTCTTCAGATCGTCGATGGTAGAAACGGTGGACTGCGAAGGAGCGGTGGAGTTGGTAGTACCATCCTCCAACGTCACTGATGACACCGAGTGATCGTCAAAGGCGTTAATATGTGCCAGAGATATCCCCCGTGGCAGCACTTGTGTTGTCAAGCCAAAGTTGACGACTGGCAAATATGTACGATTGGACGTTATAGATAATACAGAACGAGGCACTGTAATACTTTGATGGAGAAGGACATCCTTGACAGGAGTTGCGATGTAATCGCCATCGGGCACTGGTGAGGATGGTACCAAGTCAACGTAGCTCAGAGCTGTGGGTGGTAAGCGAACGAAGTCTGCGGCACTTAGGCGGATGGGAGGCGGTTCAGGGTGATCCAGAAGAGGAAGGTCAAGGCGGAGAGTACCAGTAGAGCAGTCTATGAGGGCCGAATGAGTAGAAAGAAAGTCCAAGCCTAGAATGACGTCGTGGGGGGCAGTGGGCGAGTACGGTGAAAACAATGACGGTAGAGCGATCGGCGATGTCGACTCGAGCTGTACACATGCCAATGACACAAGCTGTTCCACCATCGGCGACACGGAAAACTGGCGTAGTGGCGGGTGTTAGAACTTTTTTCAGGCGGGTTCGAAGAATAGCGCTCATCACAGATAAATGGGCCCCCGTGTCGTTGAGAGCACGAACAGGAACGCCGTCGATGTGTACAATGAGGTTCATGTTGGTCGGAAGGGTCAGTAGAGGATTTGGCAGTGACGGGAGCAATGCAGCGGCACCTCCGGGCGCTGCACCATCTAGTTTTCTGGTTGGAAGCGTGCGTGGAAGCTTGGTGAATTGGAGTGACGGGGCTGGGGTGAGCGAGACTGCCGGCCAGGGGTGAAGGTGAGCGTGAGTACGGGCGGCTAGGAGCAAGACGTTCAGGGATAGCATGGTCTGTGCGTGCTGTAAAGGGACGGGAAGAGCCATTGACGCGGTGGTAGCCATTGTATGTGTTCTGCACAGGAGAGTTTCAGCGATTGCGACAGTGCCGAGAGATGTGTCCAATCCGGTGGCAGATGAAACATATCGGTCTGTCATCAGGAGTGCGCCATTCAGCGTTGCGGAAACGTGGTTGGAACAGAGGTGGTGAGGGAGTTGAAATGGCAGGATACGACCGGGGTCCCCGTGATTCATTGAGCAGACAGAATGGAATCCTATGTTGGCGATCTCTTGGCCAACAACTGCCTGAATCACAGAAACCGGAACAGCAGGGGAAGAGCAGGTGCTGGGCTCGCAGGTAGCTGGATAGGCTGCTTCGATTTCGCACCGCACAATGCGGGTAACATTGGCATCATTGCTTGCAGAACGGGGAATGTCGGCACAAGACGACGTCGGCGCGGTGTTAGGCAAGCGAGCGAACTGCTGAATAATGCATTTGCTTTTTGCGAGTTCCAAGCGACGGCATTCTTTGATGACTGCATCAACAGTGGATACGTTATTGAAAACGAGCAGGTTGAAGGCGTCATCAGCGATACCCTTGAGGATGTGGGCAACCTTGTCCTGTTCCGTCATGCGTGAGTCAACTGCACAGCAGAGGGCCAAAACGTCTTGAATGTACATCACGTACGGCTCTGTTGACGTCTGCAGGCGAGTCGACAACGCATTTTTCGCAGTGAGTTGGTGACCATCAGGGTTGCCAAACAACGCTTTAATTTTCTATTTGAATGTGTCCCAACTGGTCAGCTCAGCATCATGTGTCTCATGCCACACACGAGGGGTGCCGTCGAGATAAAAGCACATTGGCAAGCATGAGAGTAGGGTCCCATCGGTTACCTGTGCTGACGCGCTCGTAAAGGCTGAGCCACTTGTCGATGTCTTGCCCTTTGGCGCCAGAGAAAATGCCAGGGTCACGAGGAGTGGTGACATTGATCTAGGTTGCGTTGGCGGCAGGTGTTGGAGCCGGAGAGGTCGAGGTATTTTCCAGAGCCATGTTGGAAGGCTCAAGGTGACGTCCACTGCGAAGCTTCGTGACGAAGGGAGGTACCCAGCACGTCCACCAAAATGTTAAGCGAAGAGACGCAGACGAGTGGCTGTATGCGGGTGTATTAACAGGAGAGTACTAGGACACTTCACGCTAAGGCAGCGGCACACAACAGTCTCCAAATTGTCGTCGTCTTCTTCAACGAATTAGTCCTTCAATGGCTGCCCATAGCAATATCGCTAACGCGTTCAGCTCTAAAAGGTGAAGCTCAAGGGTCCCCCCAGTTTTTTGCACTGATATACTGGCTAGTTACGAAGATACATGAGAGGCGTTAGTGATGTATTTGCCTTGTTTTATTGCAGTGGCCTGGTTTGTGTTACCAAACGATAAACTTCCGGAAGCAACTCGCCCCCCACTTTAAGCTACACTGCAAGGAACGCATGTTTTCTCGGCGACAGAATATGACACGTTGAAAATTTTAATATAGCAAGGCGTCGCCTCCGTGTGACACCCACTCAAAGTCATTGGTAAAAAACTGAAGCAATGGGCTTTTACTCACCGGTCCGTATATTCTCAGGCTTGAAACGGGTGTTCATCCGGTGAAAACTTCTACAGTCCCTTCATTCCCCTGAAGTCACTTGAATGCACTTTGTGAAAGCATTTGAACGAGTCAAAACAAATGGAACAAAAGCGAGTGTGTCGGTCGGCAGTCTCTCGAAACATTAACAACGAAACTGTGCAAGACCCATCCGAAGGCACCGTGAACCGTTACCTGCCATTGGCCGCCGTATATTTTGAAGTGAAGGTAATGATGTCGATAGGCTGCTGACAACTACTAATCAGCTCGAGTAAAAACTATTACAAAAGGTTGATGACGTGGTACATGGTGAGGCACCACTACGTGGTATAAACAGCAGTTTGTTTTATTTAGATGTAGCATTATACAAAGAAGTAGTCTTCGGTTATTTGAAGAATATTTTGAATTGGAATTTGGCCCCGACGAGGGCGCCCCTATATGAAAGTGAAATAGCGCGAATGGCAGCGCCCATAGGTGATCCTAATGCAGACATTAGTAAATCCACTCCTGGTGTTTGAAGCCAGAATGCGCTGTGGTTGATTTTTTCGCCCTCTGCGGCGGTTTCTAGAACTTGAGAGTTTCCGGGCCCTGATTCTACTAAGAAAGGCTTCATAGACGGCATTTTTAGCGCAAATGTAGAAAAGAAAGGTGCACTAAGAAGAGAAGAGAGGAACACAGTGCACAGGGCGAGCGCTAAACATCAACTGATTTTATTTCTGTGAAATACCACTGAAAGACCCCCCCGCGCATGCGTGTCGCCGGTGCATCACTAATCAATCATCGCATCAAACAATCTATGCTCGCTATTGTACAAATATACCGAAGTGTCACTAATACACGTGCCTTTGCTCTTAATATGGTATGCTTCCAGTAGCTCTCTCCCTAAGGTATCTGCGCCTCTACCCAGGATCTTAATCTCGTGCAGCCACAGTGCACATGCACAGGCCGCGCAATGGACCGGCAAATGCGCATTACTTTTATTTTTCAAGGACAGTTCATGTTCCCGAGCACGGTTGTTCACGCATCTCCCCGTTTGACCTATGTAGGTCTTTACACACGTTAGTGGTATGGCATATACAACGCCGACTGCACACTTAACGTATGGCGTGGCATGTTTCTTCTGGCATCCATGCTTTTCTTTTTCTTTGCGCACGCGTTCGCAGAGGCCACCCAGCTTCCGAGGGGCGGAGAGCACGACGGGCACGCCGTGTTTGGTGGCAACCTTCTTAAGGTTGTGGGACAACCTGTGAATGTACGGTACCACTTCAGGTCCCCGCCTCACTCGTGCGTCGCTGGCGATTTGCGGCTTCATGCCTCTCATCTCAAATCACCAGCGACGCACGAGTGAGGCGGGGACCTGAAGTGGTACCATACATTCACAGGTTGTCCCACAACCTTAAGAAGGTTGCCACCAAACACGGCGTGCCCGTGGTGCTCTCCGCCCTTCGGAAGCTGGGTGGCCTCTGCGCACGCGTGTGCAAAGAAAAATTGGGGGACCCTTAAGCTTCGCCTTTAAGAGTTGAACGCGATAGCGATATCCCGTCCCTACTGCGTACTTCAATCACTTAGTGCATACTATGTAATGGGTAGTATGGTTTAAACCAGGAGAAATTATGTGCGGCAAATGTGGGAAATGTTTTCGAACTTGCTATGCATCCACTACGTGGTGTTAAGGGAATACGCGCAGTAAGGTGTGTGCCGTTTGTAATGGGTGGCTGGCTTTAAACTATGGAATCGTTATGATAGTCGCATATTCTGACGCCCGATGGCAATTTACGCTTGTACCACACAATATTCCTGGGATATTACATGTTATATTGCAACGCCTATTTAAAGGACGCTTGCGTTTGCGAAGCATGGAAGTTATTTTCACTGCATTAAGTTATTTTCACTGCATTTCCAAGCAGAGGAAGTTATTTTCACAGTATATCCAAGCAGAGGCATGGCTGTGTGGTAGAACACCTGCTTGCCACGCAGACGACCCGGGTTCGATCCTCACTCGGACCCGAAAATTTTTATTATTTATTTTATTTGCATTTTTCTCGATTTTTCGGTCACGGACTACGTGATGATTTTTCGGTCACGGACAAGATGATGATTTTTCGCTCACAACCAACGACGCCGACGCCGGAATTTCTGCGAAACGAGCTCTTTAACGCTATCGCGTTAAAAGAAAAGCATGGATGCCAGAAGAAACATGCCACGCCATACGTTAAGTGTGCAGTCGGCGTTGTATATGCCATACCACTAACGTGTGGAAAGACCTACATAGGTCAAACGGGGAGATGCGTGAACGACCGTGCTCGGGAACATGAATTGTCCTTGAAAACTAAAAGTAATGCGCATTTGCCGGTCCATTGTGCGGCCTGCGCATGTGCACCGTGGCTGCACGAGATTAAGATCCTGGGTAGAGGCGCAGATACCTTAGGGAGAGAGCTACTGGAAGCATACCATATTAAGAGCAAAGGCACGGAATGTATTAGTGACACTTCGGTATATTTGTACAATAGCGAGCATAGATTGTTTGATGCGATGATTGATTAGTGACGCACCGGCGACACGCATGCGTGGGGGGTCTTTCAGTGGTATTTCACAGAAATAAAATCAGTTGATGTTTAGCGCTCGCCCTGTGCACTGTGTTCCTCTATTCTCTTCTTAGTACACCTTTCTTTTCTACGTTTGCGCTAAAAATGCCGTCTATGATACATCACCAACTCGCCCAACAGGACGTTTTATTTAAGAAAGGCTTGGTAGTCTGATGAAATCGGAAAGTTTTCAGGAGTAAGAATGCAATGAGTTAGCAAAAGACCATGGGGAGAGGCCTGCAGTGGCAATGGCTGAGGATGATAGCTATGTTTTAGGCCATTATACAGCTACTATGTTGTGTCTGCCACTAGCATTTCCCTACATCGGTGAAGCCACTCAGTCGCTTTGGCGACACTAGTGCACAATTGTCTCAGGGGTTGGCCCATCTGGAGGTGGGCACCAACAGAACACTCTCATGATTAATTCTGAATATTGGCTTAATTGCCGCATAATTTATGATTATTACCTACTGTGAGACAAAGGGCTAGGGAAGCCTAAATATTCTTCACGTGTGTCGTGGGCATTTAGTGAAGATTGAACATTGCCTTCATCCTAGTGATGCCTCTGCACTAATATCTCAACTTACCTAAACTGACGTTTTCATTGTCCTATTGTATGCATATGGTGCACCAGTGCATTATTGTTGCAGGAGAATAAAATTTTCACTTGGGCAGTGCATGTCACCTTTGAATTAAAATAAAGACAGTTGTGCACACCTCGTTTACTTGTACAGACTTTTGTAACCACTTTATGCAGATTAAAGGGGCCTGCAACACTACTTGAGCATGATCAGAAAACGCTGCCAATCGGTAGTCGAGACTCTTGAGAGCATTTGAGTCAAATATTATAGTGCAGCACGCAGCCTGAAATTTAATATAAATTCCCAAAGTCAGCTAAAAATCGCTTTCTCTTTTCTTAACAAATTGTGCTATGTACTAAAAATCATTGCGTCATAGAATCAAGTTTCACGCCATTGGCTGATTTGAGCATGGCGCGCTCAGGAGTTACTGCGGTCACCGCGAGAGGCCGCCATGTGTATTCGCGCGCGTGATTGCAGTAAAAAGCTGCGTGTTCAAAGAAAAAAAAAAAAAGAAAAATTGCTCAAGGTCACGAGGCCCGCGTGACGTACCTTCTTCTCCTGTGCCATCCCTCCCTACTTAGCTTCCAGCGCTTTCATCGGGACGAGAGAAGAGAGAAAGCAATTACGGCGTGTGCCAAATCTTTGTAACTCCGCTCGTACTGGACGAATTCTAAAAATTTTTGCGGCGGTCAATTCCTTAGGCAGTAAGCTCCTTTAGCGACAGGGCTTGTTGCTGAGCTAGTTGGTTCATACTTCAGGGAAAAAAACATTCACGGCGCAAAGGAGTACGGGGACGAAGTGAAGAAATGAGCAGACAGACACGGGCGCCGTCGGAGCTCGTCGTTTTTTTCTTTAGCGAAGCCATTCCATGGCTACTTGGAAAAGTGTTGCAGGGCCCCTTTAAAAAATGTGCACTGGACCTGCCTAATTTCTTTGCATTACATTTCATATCTTTGTAAGTAATCATGACCGGGGTATATCATATAGCTGGCATAATGCCAGTTATATGATATACCACGCTCATGATTACTTACAAAGATATGAAATGTAATGCAAAGAAATTACACCACAATGCCAGCTATATGATATACCACGGTCATGATTACTTACAAAGATATGAAATGTAATGCAAAGAAATTACACCATATTCGACCAATAAGTCTCTGTCGATGACAAGATGTATGCTAATCTGAATACATGACATAAGGTCACCAGCGAGTTTTTCTTTTTCTAGTTTATGCTAATATTCACTTTTGCAGTCATAGCTCTGCTTAGAAACCTTCGGAGCATTACTTGTTTTTTCTTTTGTTTTTATTACTACTTTTCGATCCATTGAAATGTCTCATGCCATCTTGTAGCCATGGTATGTCATTTAGAAGAAGTTTGAGGAGGTTATATGCCTTAAATGAGGCACTTTTGAATTGGCTGGCTCATTTTATAAGGGTGATCCTTTCACCTTTTCAGAGGTTTGGGTCAGGTGACGTTGCTGAGTCCATTTCAGTCAGTGCTGTACACCTGGGATGACCCAACTCAGGAAAGAACACTCATGTGGAACATTTACAACAGGAAAAAGCCTGGGTTCACTGCACACATAAACCAGGTCAGCTGGCTGTGCTCCCATGCAGCAGCATTTTTCTGTTTCCTCTTTTATTTTTGCATGCCTGTGTGTTGTAGTCTTTTGATGTCTTTTTTACCTAGATTCCCATGTTTGCCTCTACTGAATAGAATTATTAAATTATGTCCCGCAGTCCAGCAAAAAGATTGAGGAACATTCGCAAAAGAAAAAGGTGGAAGTCACCGAACAATGGGTACAAATCTAGTGGCTTCCACTAATTTGCACAGATGCGTGGTTAAACGGTTGATGCCTTCTACACCATGCTCTTCAACATGGTGAATAAGTGCTCATCGGTAGCAATCATTTGTTCATTCTGAGGACATTTCCTTGTTTGGGCCAACTTTGTCAGAATCTGTAACTGACACTGAAGGTGCACTAGTTTAAATGCACAAAGGAAAAGGGAGAAAAAAAAATAGTATTAATGACATCCTGCCTCCCTTAACGTTGACACAGAAGCAAAACGAGGTGATGGCGGGCTGAAAAAAAAGCCTCAAGGCGGATTGATGTGGTTACTTTGTCAATGCATGTTTTTATTGCGTGGAAGAGTGGCCTCTGTGCAAAAGTTAGTCACTGCACCACTCGAAGCGATCCAGCTATATTCAGCTGCTTCCTGTACTGTCATCACAAGAACAAGGCTGGGAAAATAGCAGTTCCCTTAGTTTCAACAATACACTCTGGCACACACATTCAGCGCTTTAGAAAAATTTTCTTCTGGACATCGCCTTCCATGTGGGCTTTATATATTATGCATGCCAATACATACACAGAACATAACGGTGATGGCAAAAACCCACCAAAAGTGCCCTTGTAATTCCTATTGTCGTACAAAGATTTATTATGTGGCAGCGACATCTTAAACAGTCAAGGTAACACCGGTGGGGCATGAAGGTAGATGCGCGCTTAGCAACAGCTGCAGGAGCTCGTCGTTTTCTCTTCCTCACTGCAGTATAAATAGTATAAAAAATTTATTTTTATTTATTTATTTTATTTAGAACATACTGCGGTTATTCAAAACCAGGCAGGTGGGAAACAGAACAATGAACAATTATGCAAACAAAAAAAAACCAAAGAAATAATCAAATTTTACAAGAGTGCACAGTTGATGAAGCAGCAAGAAAAATGTAACAAAAATACAACAAATATATACAAAAATACACCGTGATCCAAATAAAGCAATGTCTTGAAGCCCAAAGAAAATCAGTACACACATATTATATTTATACACACTGAAACGCATCAAGTGATGTATAAATATTCAGCAATAGCAGCTCGAACAAGTCATACCACGTAGAGACCAAAAAAAAAAGCTTTACAATAACCGGTAGAAGTTCATAGTTAAGATGCTCCAAGCAAAGCTCTTTTAAAGTCATCTGATGAAACGACATCAGGTGGCAAGTTATTCCACTGAATAATTCTTCGGGGAAAAAAAGAACTTTTAAAAATGTTAGTCCGAGTGGTGTATGGAAGCAGGGTATGCATGTGACGATGTTGGGATGTGCGAGAAAATGACTGTATGTATTTATGTGCAGGAATATTCAGCTTTCCATTGTAAATTGAATGCAAAAATTTTAGGCACGCGATTCTGCAATGATATTCAAACACAGGGATGTCATTTTGTAGGAGAATCAGTCGATTTAACTTGGAAAAAACAAAACGCAGTGCAGCACGTCTTTGGACCATCTCAAGTTTTTGTATGTCTTTTTTTGTAGAAAGGGTCACGAACCGCTGATGCATACTCCAGCTTGGATAAAATTACACTTTGTATGCCAGCATTTTTAATTTTGGAGGTGCTTTTTTCAATTTGTGCCTCAGAAAACCGAGCTTACGAGAAGCTGATGTGCGTACATTTGTAATATGTGTGAACCAAGAAAGCGTGTTTCTAATGGTTACTCCTAAGTATTCATATTCCTTTGCTTCATGTACTGGTGTTCCTTGAACATGGTAAGTAAACTTTGTGGTAACCTCGATACTCACCGTAGTCGAGACTACCGCGGGTTCAGGCTTAGCGAGCCACAGGGCCGCGTATACCGTCGCCTGTTTAGCGCACCGCTCCGCGCGCTCAACAAGCGAACCATTTAGCGCCGCGTGGCAAAAACACAGTGTTCGATCTAACAACACACAAACACTTTATTGCCTTTGGCGGCACCCAAAACACAGTACAACGTCCGCTCCAGGGATGCGGGGAGCAAAGAGCTCCCGCACGCGGACGGTACAGCAAAAGGGGAAAACCGCGAGCACGTCGCCACTGGCAATGGCGAGCTTTGACACGCCGCTCGGGAAAAGGTCCCTCGCGGCTATGCTGCGCACTCTCGCGATGACCACTGAGCCTGGTCGCGAGAGTTAGGGCATACCTCGTACGCGTAGGCCTCCAGCAATTGCGGCTCGGCGTAGTACGACCACGCACGAGCCCTAGGCACCGCTCTTTGGCTTATCGTACGGAACCGGAGCTAGCACAAAGGTAAACACGCCTGCCAAGGATGCCAAGGTACCCAGGCAGGCTACAGTCCGGCGATTCCCAAAGGGGACGGCGGACAGGAACGAAAACACGTGCTTACCGTGCGCTGCCCAAGGAGAGAGAGAGTTCCCGGCGTGCACGTGACTCGGTCACACCGCCTCTCGCGGCCCGAGACCACGCGCAGCGCCATCTATTGCCATGCGCCGTCATGAGAGCAAGGGAGAGGGAAAGGACCGGCAGAATGGCGAAATGCCCGCGCAAAGGCTTCGGGCACGCCTCAGATCCCCAAATCCTCCTCTCCTTCATTTACCCTATACCGGTCTGCAAAGGCAGCCGGTCATCACTCATGCATGCAAAGACGTCATGCGATGAGCAACAGCTAGCCTCAGCCCAGCCCTGCAACTGCTGCTAAAAACTCCTAAAAAAAAAGATACACTTGAAATATGCGAAGGGGGTTAAACGAAATGAAGGCGAGTGTCCGTGATGCTCACGCGGGAAAGCGTTCACGGTGCAGAGTGGAGGCGATGCGTCAAGTTTTGGCTAGGTGGATGCCGGAGTGCAAGGCAAGAGGACTCTTCCGAATTCTCTATGCGTGGAACGGGCTCACCTTCTGCCCGACGATGTTGTCGACAATAGGCCCGCGACGAAACGCCGCTTCTGTGGTGGTTCAGCCGGAAGACCTCGTTGGTACAGCCAGCCCCTCCGCTGGGATCCTGACGCCGAAGGCGTCCCTGGTGTCGGCAGAGAGCCAGGCACAGCAGTTACGTCAGCTGGCCTCGCACGGGATAAAAGGGGCGCCAAGGCTTCTCGGCGATGGCCAAGAGCAGGGCACAGCCGGGCGGCCTGATGACAGCGGATCCCTGAACACCTCCAGAGTCCAGGGCGATATCGGTGACGATGGCATCCTATGGTGTCGTCACCACCACGCACAATCTTCCCGGGCCCGCACAGATGCACCACGTACGTACGCGCACACACACCTCAGATGATCGGGCCTCTCACAATGCGCCACGCAAAGGCGCGAAGCGTCCTTCGTACCTCTCCCCACGCAAAAGCACCAAATCACGACCCCTTCTACAAGTGAAAGAAAAAAAAAACATACGTGAGAAAAAAAAACATCAAGTGAAAACATGAACTCTCAAAGGAGAAGAAAAAAAAAACACTAGCAGCAAACCGGGCGGGCAAACTTCTTTGCGAGCACTGGCTGCAAAAAAAAAAAAAGTTAGCTTACTGAGGCTAGACAGTAAAGTGAGGGTCTTCGGTTGTGGAAATAAGTCCGCTGTCCGGCGCGCAATCACTAAGGTGACCGCTTCCTCAGATTATATCGGTGCGTGGTCCGAATGCAGTCCGCCGCGCCGGAGGTGCCCCGTTGCTTGCGCGAAGTGCCACTGGGCGCTGGCGCAGGCTCGTCAGACCTCGACGCAAAGGCTTTCAGTTCTGCGATGTGGGCACGGCTGAATTTTCCCGAAAGGGGATCGTTTCAGCAAGTACGCGAGCGGAGTCCGAGCTTTCTCCACTCAGTACGGACCAAGCCACTTAAGAGCAAGCGAGGCTGAGAACCCCTTGCTCGCGTCACTAAGGGCGTGGTTGCGCTTCAGGACAAGATCACCTACCTTAAATGAAAGATGGCGGTGTTTTCGGTCATACTGGGCCTTCTGCTCAGCCCTGGCCGATGCCAAACTCTGCCTTGCTCTACTGAGAGCTCGACAAAGCCTGTCCCGAATTGTAGATGCGTAAGCAGAACAGTCTGCCGGTGCTGCCTCGTCTCCAAGCTGGCATTGCATGACACTGGTCACCGGATTTGCCAACTCCCTTTTGAAGTTGAGGAAAGCGGGAGAGAAACCAGTAGAGCGACTCTCAGAGGTTCGGATTGCGAATGCAAGCTCACTCAAGTGGTCTGCCCAGTCCTTTTGACTTTCGGCAAAGGCTGCCAACATCGGTTTTAGCGTACGATTGGTTCGCTCCGTCAAATTGGACTGGGGATGGTAGGGCGAAGTGGTGCAGTGATCAATTCCAAGGGAACGGCACGTGACACCAAACAGCCGAGCGGTGAAATAAGAAGCGTTGTCAGTGATGAGCCTTTCCGGGAAGCCGAACCGGCAAAACACTTCCTGCAGCTTCTCGAGCACCGCTCGCGCTGTCACCTTCTGAAGCGGAAATAGCTCCACCCATTTAGAAAAATGATCGACTACCATCAGATTTATGAACCCCTGCTTACTCCTGGGGAACGGCCCCTTAAGTTGCAGGTGGCTACTTGCCATGGACGCTCACTGACAATCGATTTCATCATACCGGGCGGCTTGCCACCCCTTGATTTCACCGCTTAGCAGACATGGCAGGAACGGCAGTAGCGAAAAATGTCACGCTTCATGCCAAGCCAGGTCACAGACTTGCTCAGTTTTGCAAAAACTTTGGAGCCACTCAAGTGACCGGCCATGGGCTCGTCGTGAGAGACTCGCAACAGTGCGCCTCTCAGACTATTAGGCATAACCACTGTAGTGAATGGGCAAAATTTATTAGGGGATTTCGTGTGTTAGCAAACTTTTGAAAGAATTTTGAGGACTTTTGTGCGTGACGAAGACGATTAAGAAGACTTCGACAAGGCTGGGGCACGAGATAGCGCGTCAGCTACCACATTAGTGCTCCCCTTCCGATACTGCCCTGAAAAGTCATAATGCTGTATTAGGAGAGCCCAGCGCGCCAGCCTGCCCGCAGGCTCACAGAGCCGCATCAGCCAGCTTTGACATGCCGCTCGGGAAAAGGTCCCTCGCAGCTATGCTGCGCACTCTCGCGATGACCACTGGGCTTGGTCGTGAGAGTTAGGGCAAACCTCGTACGCGTAGGCCTCCGGCAAGTGCGGCTCGGCGTAGTACGACCACGCACGAGCCCTAGGCACTGCTCTTTGGCTTATCGTATGGAACCGGAGCTAGCACAAAGGTAAACACGCCTGCCAAGGATGCCGAGGCACCCAGGCAGGCTACAGTCCGGCGATTCCCAAAGGGGACGGCAAATAGGAACGAAAACATGTGCTTACCGTGCGCTGCCTGAGGAGAGGGAGAATTTCCGGCGCGCACATTACTCGGTCACGCCGCCTCTTGCGGCCAGAGACCACGCGCAGCGCCATCTATTGCCATGCGCCGTCACGAGAGCAAGGGAGAGGAAAAGGACCGGCAGAACGGCGAAATGCCCGCGCAGAGGCTTCGGGAGCGCCTCAGATCCCCTCAACTTAAATGGCTGTTTTTTTTTTCTCATCACACGTAGGAGTACCGTTGTGTCAGGGTTTAATATCATTGCTCACTAACATGTGTTAGGACAAAGTTTAGGTCCACCTTATCTTGTTGGCTTGTTACTTTTTATATAGAACACCCTCACCAGTGAACAATCGGATATTAATGTTAGACTCCACCATGTCAGCTGTATCATTGATATAAATAAAGGAAAAGAATCGGCCCTAAAACACTTTCCTGTGGAAGCACCTGAGGATACTGGTAATGTGTTAGAAATATGTCTCCCCACGTCAACGTACTGAGAGCGACTTGAAAGATAAGCATCTATCCCTTTTGTGACGAAAGAAGGCAAATTCAGGTTTCGGAGCCTTAAGGAAAGTTTCCCGTGAGGAACACAGTCTAATGCCTTGCTAAAGTCCAAAAAAAATTAAATCAACGAGAAGAATCAAGTATTTGTGCGATATCATGAACTGTTTCAACTAGTTGCATACACGTTGATAATTTTTTTCGAAAGCCTTGTTGAGCTGGAGACAACAGGTTACTATTTTCAAGAAAATTGGTAATGAAATGAGCAATAATGTGTTCAAGTACCTTGCAGCATCTAGACATTAGAGAACCTGGGCGGTAGTTTTCCTTAAGCAGGCGATCACCTGTCTTGTGCCCAGCTACAACCCTGGCAAGACGCCAGTCATCTGGTAATATGGCCATTTTAAGTGATTCAGAGATATTGATACTATTGGTGACAAATAGAAGCCATCTGTTGGTTTCTAGTGGGGACTATAGAAGCCAAATAGAGCCTATGAAGTTCTAATAGAGCACTTATAGTACCAATAGGATTTTTTTTATGGGACCATAGGAAATTCCATTGGCATTTTTGCTGCCATTTCGAGGTTTAATAGAGAACCCCCAACAATAGGATGTTGATGCATTTTTACATGAGTATGGTGCTTGGTGCTGGAAACCAAATCTGCTTCTGGATATCTGCGTCTTGTACCTCAGCGATGTGCTCAATGGTTCACTGCTCACTGCATAACGAGCCCTATCAAAATTTTGCATCATATCTTTAATTTACTTCACCAGTGAGCAACCCCTCGTTTTTGTTTATTATGCATCACTCTGAGAGGCCAGTTGGGGCGATTGTGGGGGGGAATTTGTCCGTGATGGGACAGTAACAAGGATCAAAAATGAAATTGTTACAATATTTGCAGCCATATGCTTGCACAGAGAGTGGAAAACTTACAATGGCTTCTCCCTCAGCAACATTTCCATGTATACTTGCTTATCTAGAAATGGATACATAGGGACTCTTCACATGTGCTATTTCACAGGCATACATTGATAAGCAAACTCCATCCACTGACTACATAGTGCTTAACTTCATAGCTAGGGTTCATCATACTTGCCGGGAGTGCTCTTCTAGTGCTACCTTGACAAAATAGCACTTGCACAATTTACCCAATTAAAAAATTTGAGGATTTTAGTAGTGTTTCGCATTTGCAGCTAGTCAGGTCGTGTGCAAAGTAAAATTTCTTCTTTTCAGGCTCTCAGGTTTTTAGATGTTTAGCAGGTAAACTAGGAATACCTTCCTAAGCAAACTGTAGTGGTAGATCACTTCGTATGAAGAGCATCTGTGGGTGTATGCCTTTTTTTTTAATGAAAAGATCCACTGTTCTCTGGTATCTTGAACTGTGTGTTCCTTGATAAGTGTAAAATGAACTCTCTTGCAGGATGGTTTTGGCAAAGAAAAAGTTTCCTTTAGGTCACTTCGCCCTGCAGTGAATGACTGCAACAAAACAGCTAAGACATCTGTTGACCAAAGCAGCACAGATGGTGAGTGAAGTGTACATTTAGATAAGGTATTAATATTCTGCACTGTAGGTGGTTTCACTGCAGCTATAGTGCGTAGGCTTCACAAATTTTACCGGAGAGAATGTAGTGCAAAAACATTGAGACAGAGAAGCACGGAATCATCACTATAAGTAAGCACTCTTCCAGTGATGGTCTTTTTACAACCAAATATACATTGAGGGGGTCCACCCTATGTACGGCTGGCGCAGAAGCTTAGCTACAGTTCCAGCCACACACAGTCACACCGTGCGCGTATCAACGGCCCCTTCCCGTAGCTTGAGTCATCGCAGCTACGACAGGTTCGGGCGAATAAGGCAACAGGCTAGATCAACAAAACGACTCTTTATTGCTACATTAGCAATAACGCTTAAATGTCATTTAGAGCGATCGTCCGCTCTATGAAGAGAACAAAAACTTCCCCATCTCCCGCTAAAGGGGACCATGTGTGGATGCGAAGCAGCGGGGAGATGGTTAGCTTGAGCGGGAGAAACGTCGCCGCTGTTGTTTCGCGGCAGCGGCCCGGGCGCTCATCGCGGCGCTGCACAGGAGAGAGAATGAGGCGCGCTCCGTCATTTTCATACCGCATAACTACCATGGTGCTCCCAGCGGAGTATGCAGCTGTCGCACCACCTGTCGTGCGCGCCGCTCCGTAGAGGATTCCTAGAGGAGAGAACGGGGGGAAACCGTAGGAGAGGAGAGAGAGGGGACGCGCATGTGCTGTGGGGGGTGTGGGACGCGCTCCGTAGAGTAGAGGATTCCTAGAGGAGAGAAAGGGGGTGAGCGTAGGAGAGAGGCGGAGAGGACGCGCATGCGCTGTGGGGATGTCGGACGCGGGCGCTGCTCCGTAGAGTAGAGCATTCCTAGAGTAGAGAAAGGGGGTGAGAAGAGGAGAGAGGGGGGAGAGGACGCGCATGCGCTTTGGGGATGCGGGATGCGGGCGCCGCTCCGTAGAGTAGAGGATTCCTAGAGTAGAGAAAGGGGGTGAGCGTAGGAGAGTAGAGAGAAAGGGGAGGGGACGCACATGCGCTGTGGTGGTGTGAGACGCGGGACGCGGGAAGGCGACCTTAGCCTTTTAGATGCTTCGCATCTAGAAGGGTAAGGCTTACTCCTTAGTCGATGGCCGTGGCTCTCAGGAGTTCTCGGAGGCGAAGTGATCTTGTCCTGGCCTAGTATGAAAAAGGGCGTCTCTCCGTTTCTTCGTCGGTTTTTTTCAACCTCCAGTTTTTCTCCCCCGGCAAGGGTTGTTTCTCCTGCCAGGGGAGAGTAACCCGTTCAGCAAGCCGGGAAGGCGGGGATAGCGCGCGCTGGCCGCGGGAACAATGGCCCTCCGAAAGAGGCTGCCGTGCCTCTCCTGAGGGACCAGTTTATACTCGCTGCCAGGCTGAACGCGCTACCGTCATGGGAAAGGAAGCATGGGTGCGCGTGCTCCTCCATAACATAGTGTCAAGTAAGTTCAAGGATGTCTGAAATTTTTCGAGTCAGTGTTTCCCAACTAGTGCAATGCAACGATAGCCTTTATTAAACGTGGTTGCAAAGAAAACTGTCAACATGACATGTGGCAGAGAAAGAAGCACAGCGCTGACAAACATATACATTTTAAATGAGAAGCATTTCTTAGCGAACCAAAGACACTATGACCGTTTCTGCCCGCCCGCCCGCCCACCTGTCTGTCTGTCTGTCTGTCTACCGCCTACATCAAGGTGCTCTTGTGGTCGTCTCCTTAACTTGACACATACCAAAGTGTGCCATGGGAGAGCATTAGTGTATAAAGAACACAATAAACAGGTCATTACATGAATAGCGTGAGATACTTGTCGCATATGTCATGAAATCCTTTGCTTCAGTTATCCTTGAAATCCTTTGCTTCAGGCCATGGTATACCCGTATACCATGGGTGCCATGGTATACCCGTATACCATGGCCCATGGAATGCAGGTATGAGCCACAGGTGATTTTCAGTTTGTATCGACTCAGGAATGGCGATAAGAGACTTTCAAAAATCTTAATGCAATCGCATTATGGAGCCTGTCTCGCAGAAAATGCGGGGCGGGCGTCAGCAGCGTTGTTGGTGAGAAAAAAACTTTCCCATCTCCCACTAAAGGGAACCATGTATGGATGCGAAGCAGCAGGGTGATGGCTGGCTTGAGCGGGAGAAACGTCGCCGCTCCCCGTCATTTTCATACCGCGGAACTATGGTGGCGCCCCCCAGCAGGGAAAGTGCAGCTGTCACATATAGTATGCAGCTGTCACACCACCTGTCGTGCGCGCCTCTCCATAGAGTAGAGCATTCCTGGAGGAAAGAAAGGGGGGAGCGTAGGATAGGAGGAGGGCACGCGCATGCGCTGTCGGGGGTGTGGGACGCGGGAAGGAGGGACGGACAAAGCCCCCGCAAGCACATGCAAGCAAGATCAAGGAATGGAGTCAACGGGACGCGGGCGCCGCTCCGTAGAGTAGACGATTCCTAGAGGAAAGAAAGGTGGGGAGCGTAGGAGAGGAGAGAGGGGGGGGGTGTGGGACGCGGGACGGACAAAGCCCCCGCAAGCACTTGCAAGCAAGATGAAAGAATGGCGTCAAGGGGACGCGGGCGCCGCTTCGTAGAGTAGAGGATTCCTAGAGGAGAGAAAGGGGGGAGCGTAGGGGGAGGAGAGAGAGGGAGGTGGGACGTCGGACGTACAAAGCCGCCGCAAGCACATGCAAGCAAGATCAAGGAATGGAGTCAATGTGGGCAACAGATACCACCGGTAGAGCGCGTTATTCTTTGCGTGCACCCACCACCTGCCTAGCCATTGCTAAGCAGCCACTCTGTGCTCTCTGCCATGACTCTCATGACTGTGATGGTGGTTGACGGCCTTATTGTACTACAGTGTTCTGGTTCGCATAGTGGCTGTTTCCCTACTTCATGAAAGCGGCCGGACGCGGGACGGGGGACGCGGGAAGGACAGACACAGCCCCGAGCATAAGATGCTTCGCATCTAAAAAATTTAGGCAGCTTTTGCACTAGTGTTGCCAAGCCTGAAGGAAGTGCAGAGCTGGGCAGCCTTTTTTGTTTCCACTGATCTTCGCATCATCTCTTTATCCATTTACTTGGTTATAACTGGGAAGTGGTTAAGAGCCCTTATGGGAGTGACCACTTCCCAATACTCCTCGAAACACAAGCAGAAAATGAATATCCACCCCACGCTCCTCGATGGAAGCTTGAAAGAGCCGACTGGGAGGAGCTCCACATCATTACTAATACCTTGTGGGCGGACATGTCTTCTTCAGGTATTGACACTGCCATTGAGTATTTTACCGCTTTTATAATTATTACGGCTTTTGAATGTATACCAGAAATCCTATTTCGCTTACACGTATTTGTTGTAAAATTCTAGAACACATAATCACGTCACATATTTACAAACACCTGGAATCCAATAACTTCTTTTTCAAAAATCAACATGGTTTCTGAAGGGGCTTTTCGTGTGAGAATTGTTTGAATTTACCACAGAGCTTCATGCAAATATGGACAATAATTATCAAACTGATTGCGTGTTCCTCGACTATTTGAAGGCGTTTGACCGGGTTGCACACTGTCGCCTGACATCGAAACTTTCCGCCCTGAAATTAGACTTCCTTAAACTATCGTGGCTTAACAATTTCCTGTCTAATCGTCAGCAGTACTCAACAGTTAACAATTTCTCTTCTTTCCTAACTGACGTTTCTTCAGGTGTACCACAAGGCAGCGTACTCGCGCCATTGCTTTTCCTCATATTCATCAATGATCTTCCGCAACATGTCTCTTCTTGCATCAGGGTATTCGCTGACGACTGCATCATTTACCATCCAATCAAGAACAGTGAGGATCACTTGTCACTCCAAAATGACCTCGATGTAATTAATGGTTGGTGTAGTGCATGGCTCATGACACTAAATGCCTCAAAATGCAAAGTAATGTCGTTCACGCTTAAACCTAGCATATCTGAATTTTCTTACAGCATTAATCATTCCATTCTATCGACTGCAACACAATATCGGTACTTGGGCGTAATACTGACACCTAATCTATCCTGGTCCGACCACATTTGGGCAATATCTTCCAATGCTTCCAAATCACTAGGTTTCTTGAGACGTAACTTGAAAGCTGCACCATCAAGCATTCGCAAATTATCTTTCTCAACACTGGTTCGCCCTCAACTAGAATATGCCTGTTCGATTTGGTCTCCCCATCAAAAATACTTAATTGATTCATTGGAAAGAATCCAGAATAGAGCAAGCCACTTCATTGCCAATAACTACAGTCCCCATTCCAGTATATCGCATATAAAAAGGAGCTTTCAATTCCACTCTTGAACATTCGTCGTGACATTGCCTTGCTGTCATTCTTTCATAAAATTACCCATTCCTCCCGAATCACCGTTCCTGGTCTGCAAAAACCATATCTCATTTCACATACTACACAATCATCTTAGTTATTCCCGTGCATACGGCTCAACAAACGCGTTCAATAAGTCCACGCTTCCACGTGCTATCCGTCTCTGGAATAGTTTGCCTGACCACATTGCTTTCCCAGACAAACTATGATACGTTCCGTCATATCTTATCAAACCATTTCACAAACTTCAGCAAGTAGATGCCCTATCATAGCGCAAAGATGAATTTTGGCAACTTTTGAACCAACACTTATCATCATAGTAAATATCTTCATCTGCTGATATGCTACATTATATATGACTTCAGATAAGCTCGTTCTGTCCGGTAGTTATGCCGTTTCTTGTCTCTTTTCTTTTTCTTGGCACAGGAAATTCACCGTGCTGTATTCCTACCATGAAATGTATCGTTTTTTAGATGCGAAGCATCTTATGCTCAAGGCTATGTCCGTCCCTCCCGCGTCCCGCGTCCGGCCGCTTCCATGAAGTAGGCAAGCATCCATTATGCGAACCAGAACACTGTAGTAATATGAAGGCCGTCAACCACTACCACAGTCATCAGAGTCATGGCCAAGAGCACAGAGAGGCTGCTTAGCAATGGCTAGGCAGGTGGTGTCTGTCGCCCAGGTTGACCCCATTCTTTCATCTTGCTTGCATGTGTTTGGAGGGGGGCTTAGTGCGTCCCTCCTTCCCGCGTCCCACACCACCACAGCGAATGCGCGTCCCCTCCCCTCTCTCTCTCCTCTCCAGGCGCTCACCCCCCAAGAGAAGTCTTCTTACCCTTGTTCTTCGAGCGCCTTGATTATGATAGAAATAAGTAGAAATAAAGAGAAAACAACACCGAGAAAACTGTAAAAGAGAACAAAAATGAAAGAGAGGAGAAAAGAAAGAGAAAATCGAAGAGAAACAAAAAAGGCTGCCGAGCTCCACACTTCCTTCTGGCTTGGCACCACTAGTGCAAGCTGCCCTGATTTTTTTTATTTTATGCTTTCTGGGTGGTCCCCCCTGATATCCATGAGACTTCCTCTTGTATTTAAAGAAAAATAAATAAGTTTGATGAGAACAAATGCAGACAACCTGAATGTTGTGTACTTTCTTATATGCTATCTGTGATATGAAGCCCCACATGGGGGGCACTTCACGTGTGCGTGATCACTGGCATTCCATCAGTATACAACCTCTGACAGCATATTCATGGCTGTCTGGTCCTGTCTTGATAAATCTGTGCTAAACACTTCATGTATGTTGTACCAACTAGGCCATAGTCAGCCCTTGCTTTGGGGGGGTCTCGAAGTGAGCGAATTCTCGGAACGAACGGACACAGTAGACGCCGTTGGGCAAACCAAAGACGTGTACATTTATTTAACTGCTTTTAAAACGACGATATCGTCAGCCAAATCAAATATGTCACTAGTGACATGCTAAACAACCTTATACAATATGCCAATTCAACACACAAACAACATAACAAACAAAGTACTTGCTTAAAATGAACTTGTGGGCTAGTTGGTTGGTCATAATTACAATAAAACGGCAGCGCACACCGGGTTGAGACACAATACACGAAACACAAAAGGACGACACAAGCGCTGATGTCGTCAGCGCTTGTGTCGTCCTTTTGTGTTTCGTGTATTGCGTCTCAACCCGGTGTGCGCTGCCGTTTTATTGTAAAACAAAGTACCGTGGATGTGGCGTCACCGACGGTCAACTCACGGGATCCACGGGAAACGACCTGTAGTTGCCGTCCCCCGTGGATCCTCTGCAGGAGACGTCCATCCAGGCGCACTGCCAAACTTCAAAGAGATTCCCTACTGTTTCCCGTGTGCCAGCCTGACCTCTCCGCCGCAGCAGCGTGGCGGCACTACCGCGCAAACCCTAACCTGTGGGAACACAGTGCCACTTCTCACTCGGCGGCTGCTAAACCTAACCACAGCTAATCCGCGAGACGCGCGTGCGCCACGAGGCACAAACAACTTTACAAGGAGTAACAGCACCCCCCACAGCTTCATGGTTGTATTTGTCCATATTCACAAAGGTTGCACCTCACTAGTGTGTTTCTGTTGAATGTCTGTAAGGGGCATTATTAGCAAGCTCCGCATCTATAGACTTACAGCAAAACATCCATGCTCTTGCTCACTATATGATTGCCATGATTGCAGATGACAGCGAGTCAGAATATAGCCTGCTATCCAAGAAGACTCGCAAGGACATTGTCATTGTCTACTGGATTTCATTCCTGGACCTGAGTCAGAGAGTGCTACTCTTCACACAGGATGAAAGGGTGTGGAGAGGAGCTCGGAAAGTGAGTATCTTGTGTTCGTACAGTCTTTCACACCAGTGGGATCTGACTGGTTCAGTCCGAGTTGTTGGAACATGCCAAGTTGCCAGGTTATGAAGGAAAACCTCTTTCATATTGTCACAAGGCCTTGATGGCTCTAGGAGGACTCAGAAATGTGGAACTCTTTATTTGGACGAACTTGTGCCCAGAAAACAAAATGTAAGTGCACAGGCAATTCAAGCTGTATACGGATAGCAGCATTATCACTGGTGTCAGCGTAACCTCTCGAATAAACTTGGCTAGTCGCATCCTGTGTGAAATCTTAGCAGAATTATCTCAAACAATTACGCGGTCTGTGCCAAGCACTGCTAGCAGTTTTTTTGGGTGAAACTAGAATACATCAAAATAAAGCAATAAATGCGTGTGGTAAGTGGTAATGCCACCCTCTGAAAAAGCATCACCCCGATGCTCCAAACAGGGCATGGAAGTTAAAAATTCACGCAGTACGAAAGAGCAATAATAAAGCAAGCAAACGCTAAAATTCTCAGGTTCAGTAATGTGTGTGGAACGGCTTAGGACGCGTGACATGAATAACTTCAAGCCGTGCGCTGCACCTTGATTGAGTCTTTCCTGTCTGTACTAGCTTTCGTTGTAGTAGTTTCATGGTCAAGTTTGCATTCTTCAAAATCACACGTCTCACCAACTTTCCCAACAGTTAACACTTCTACGACAGTATGTGCATGCTGAGAATGTAGCAAAATTATGTACCTAGCAGTAATATGCAGGGACCGCTAAGTGCAGACTTCCATCTTTTCACATTTGCTACCGGTAGCAACAAGCACATACATGTGATGCCACAGTAAATCATTATACCATACGGTGAAGTAGTGCACTTTGGACGGGGACACATGATACTCGCTACACTCATAACTGAATTTATTTTAGAACAAATATTGTCACACCATTGCCACACCATCGCACTCGCCGTGTGGCATGTTGCACTGTCGTCAAACCACTCATTTCACCTCAAGTGGCGAAAACAAGGCACAGAACGCGCACACGTGACCGACACGGCTGGACAGTTCAGAAGCGCGGCGTTCACAAGGCCAAGGTAATCCCATCACGGCTTCACTTCAGCATCCCGCACACTGCTGGGGCCAGCCTATGGCAGTCTCTTCCGGCAATTTGTTGCTTCTCTTTTTTTTGCTTTTTTTTTTTCTTTTCCTTCGCGCGCAGACGTCGTGGCGACACGTCGGATTTCCTCACTCTTGCTGACGAGCAGGCAGGCCGCAGCCACCCGAAGGTCGAAAGACATTTTTTCTCTCTTCCTCTGTTCACAGCGGCCGCTTAAAAAAAAATCGCTTTTTTTTTCTTTTTTTTTCTTGTGTCGAGTTTTTTTCGCACGGGATTTTATTCTGTGTGTTGAGGCACGCCGTCTCTGGTGAGTTCATTATCCAAAAGCACATACTGAGCGTACATGCCATGCCAATTGGCCCAAACGAAGGCTTGCAGGCATATCCTTTGAGTTTAAAGGGGCCCTGCAACACTTTTCCAAGTGGCCATGCAATGGATTCACTAAAGGAGCTTATTACCGATCAGCAGCGTTTTCTGACCATGCTCAAAAAGTGTTGCAGGGCCCCTTTAATTTTGATTTGATGGAAAAACGACATAAGCGAAGTCATTCTGTGGTCTAAGTGCTGCGTGAACTCGATCCCAACGGTCCAAAATGGGCCCTCTGCAGCATTTCGTACAACAATGTATATCAGTCAACGAGGCGAAGATATCATTGATTAGCACATTCATGAATTTATTAAGCATTTTGAGAATTTTGTTTTTTCTTATGACAACACACTTCTTCCCCCTGCACAGCTGCATGCATGCCCGCCAGCACTGAAGGCATTGTAGAGAGCTTCACGAAGAAATAAAAAAATCACCGCATCTCCACGAAGTGAATGATGGGGAGTGGGCGAAGCAGTGGTATCATTCGGTGTTACCCTAAATTACCCATGACATTGCCCACTCAAGCATTTAAATGAGTGACAAAGCGGTCTGCAGTTATATACAATGTTTATTGGTCATAAATGGTATGTCGTGTTGAGTTGTGGATTTCGTTTTGCCTTCATTATTACTGCTTTGTGGTCTATGAAGTGTAGACCAATGGTTCTTCGATGGGATCTAGCCTGAAGTTGGCAAAGACGAGGTCTATGCACGTTCCCCTGGTGGTTGTTGGTTGTTTCCAGTCATACGAAATGCATCGTAGAGTGTATCGAGATGTCATATACTGCACAAGCCGTTTAGCCACAAGCCTCTGGAGTACCAGCTTGTTGTCGGTGTTGCCAATCAGCCGCCACATCCGGCGCCTTCAACTCCAAGCCCGGTTGGCGTTTTTGCCATTTTGCCGCCGCTTCCCACGCCTTACGTTCGTTTTCATCCATGGCAGAAAGAGAATGTTCCATGGTCGTCATCATCATCGCGTACCTTGCATGTGCTAACACCCTTATTCTTCATCGTCATTGTCATCGTCATAGCTGGCTACGACAAAGGCAGACAAGCCTCGACCTTAAGGAGCTTCGCGCCTAATAGAAAACATGACAGAGGAGGTGAAGTATGGGAGTTTTTTTGTTAGTCTCGTTCGTGATGAGTGACTTCAGATCTTGAATTTACCTCCTTTCACCCACCATTTGTCCACATAATTTCTTCACGAAGTAAAACTGAGGACGCAGAACCTTATTGCACCCACCACATTACACCCTAAGGGTGTATGGTCCAGATGCAGGTAGTATTAAGCAGGATTGCAGCCCTTAAAATGCTCAATTAGGCTAGTTTATGATTGCGGCATACCACACACAACCTCTGTTTCCCCTATGGTCAGCGGCAGCCGCCGGTTCCTGAGTTATAGACCTTAGTGGTGTTTCCGTATAAATGTCGAAACCCATCTACCGTGTTGTACGTTTGTGGGGTCTGTGAATGAGAGCGCCGCTATGGGAGCATACGGAGACAGTAGACACGTTCGAACCAAACCAAACATGGTGTACATTTATTTAACTACTTTTACAAGAACGAGCTCGCTAGCCGAATCAGGTAAATCAAACACGCTAAAACAATTATACAAATTCCAATACACTCAATCAACACAACAACAAACACAAGGTAATGCGAAGGCAGCGTCGCCGACGGTCGACTCACCACGAAGGATCCACGGGAGCTGACCCGCGCGTGCCTTCCCCATGGACCCACCGCAGGAGCCGGTCGTCCACGCCAGCCGCCAAACAGCCTCTCGAACATTTCCCGTGCGCCCGCCTAGCTCCGCCACCGAGCGGCGCCGCTGGCGCTACCGTGCTAACCTTAACGATGATGATGATGATCACCCGCACGAGCACAACGCCACCTTCCGCTCAGCGGCCGTCAACCCGAGCTGCGGCTTATCCGCGAGGCGCGCGCGCCATGAGGCGCAAACGACCTTACAGGGGGTGGTAGCACCTCCACATCCTCCCAACCTTAAAGGGACCCTGAAACGGTTATTTGAAGCTTTGTCAGCGTTTAGGCTAGAGCATCATCGAACCATTGGCACCACAAATTTCGCTGCACGCCGTGTACCAAGGCGGCTACGGCCAATTATATCATACCCTCCTTCTTACCCCTGCCTTGCCTCCTCAACTCATGATACACGCTGGCATCGCTGGCGATCGCAGAGCTCATGTGAGCACACTCGATGATTTGAGCTTCGCCCGGTGATGACCTCTGAGACTGCACGCCGACAGGTTGCGTGCATCTCGGAGACCATAGCCCCAGTGCGCCCGGCAGCACGCACGCCGTCTGGCAACAGAGACATCGCGGAGGGGTTGATATCTGCTCGGACAGGTGCCGCCACCCTACCAGCCAATTTTTCGTGCGCGCACACCGCAGCCAATCAGATCGTGGGCAGACTGCGTGTCATACTGGGGAGGGGCGGTTGAAAACGCGTTGGGCTGAGCCGCAGTGATCTGCAGCGATTCGCAGCTTTATAGCGTTGTAATCAATTACACAGTGTACGCAGAGAGCTTAAATTAGTCTGTAAATGAGCCTTAGGACTTGGTCTACTGGCTCAATGTGTTTGTACAAAATCGTCAAAACCGTTTCAGGGTCCCTTTAATTCAAAACATACTCCGGTAAAAAAAAAAAAAAACAGCTACACAAGCTCTACGAAGGAAAACAACACATGTCCGAATGTCCGTGCACCGCAACACAGCCGCTGGTCGACCCCGCTGCACTGGCTCGACGACTTGACCTCAGTCCCGGACCCGCAAGGTAACCTTAACCTTAACGATGATGATCACCCGCGCGAGCACAACGCCACCTTCCGCTCAGCGGCCGGCAACCCGAGCTGTGGCTCATCCGCGAGACGCGCGCGTCATGAGGCGCAAACGACCTTACAGGGGGTGATAGCACCCCCACATCCTCCCAACCTTAATTCAAAACATACCCCGGTAAAAAAAAAAAAAACAGCTACACAAGCTCTACGAAGGAAAACAACACATGTCCGAATGTCCGTGCACCGCAACACAGCCGCTGGTCGACACCGCTGCACTGGCTCAGCGACTTGACCTCAGTCCCGGACCGCAACGACAACATGGCCGTCGGCGCGAGAAAACGCCACTCGCGCCGACACGTTTTCTGGTTGTGAGCAGCACTCACGAGGCCGCCGGTCTGCAGGCCGCTGCGCAGGTCCCAGGCATGTCCATCTCCCGAGATGTTTCGACTGCACTCCTGGCCAGCGGCGAAGACGATGTGCAGATGACAGCCAGCCGCGGGTTACATCAATCCCGCTGCGTACACTCAGAACATTCTCGACAGAACGGTGCAGTAGGACAAAGGGCAAAGGAGCTACGGGCTGATCACCCACATGGTACGATGTTCAGTACGGCTAGCAAATACATCTGCGGCGACCGAGACGCCCAGCTCAAATAAAACAAAGATTGCATTTCTTAGTTCGTGCATCGCAAGATAAAATGAGGGAAGCAGAGTGCAACACCTCAACGCCACGATCCAACGGTTTGTGTCCCGACAGGCAGCTCCGCAGAGCCTTAGGCCTAACGAGTCGCTTGACAACAACCAGCATCCACCCAGGACCCAGCATAGGCGCAGAAGAGGCGGCCGCGAGGAGGCATCAGCTGTGTAAGGTGGCCCTATCCGCTCGCCGCACACAGCAGCTTACCGAGCAGTCGGCGCCCACCGTCCCGGACGGTGTCACGACGCCCGGCGTCGAGCCGCAATACAAGACAGCAACGACGCCCGTGGCCCCAGGCCACCCGACTCCCAGACTCAAAGAGATAGAAGAAGCTATTTACAGAAAACTCGGACCACCTACGAGGCTTCCGTACTCACACGCTTCGGGCCTGGCCTACGTGCGCCAGCCACGTGCGCTAAGCCTTGTGTCACGAATTATCTCGGGAGCGCTTGCAGTGGATGGGATTGAAAGAGACATGGGAGTCGGAGGTGGCACAGCAAACACATTTTTATCAAACAAAGTGGCAAACAATAATCAACAAACACTCAACTCGCGTCAAAAGGAACACTAAAACCGAAACAAGAACTAACTCTAACTCAAGCTCGTCTCTAGCCCTCAGCCAGTCCCTAGCCACTATGGCGTCTCTGGCTACTCGCGTGCGGTCGCGCACTGATCGAACGTCTTAAGGCCTGACCACACGTGCGCGTTGCAGCGTGTCAGCGCGTGTCTTTCTGACGCGGCATCGCGCCCCTCTCCCCATTGGAGAGAAAGGGCGCGCAGCTTCGCATAGCCGGGCGCCCTCTCTCTCCATAGGGAGAGGGCGCGACGCCGCGTCAAAAATCCATGCTCTGACACGCTGCAACGCGCATGTGTGGTCAGGCCTTTACTGTTCGTGGCGTTGGCTTGAAAGCGACGCAGCCTCGCCGTCACGTCGTGTCCGTCGCTGACGTTCTCGAAGCGGTCGTACGGTCGCCGTCTGTCAGCATCCGCCTGTCGATCCGCTTTTCTCCCTTGTTACCCGGTCGTCGTGGGTCTCGGCAGGTTAAGCCTAACGGCGTTTTCGGTCTCTCCTAAGTACCGCCCGGCCGAACCGACGACGTGGCTCTCCGGGGACTGTCATGTGGGACGCAGCCGTCCTGTTAGGAAGGTGAAGCGCTGCAGGAGCACCGGGAACCGCTGAGATGAGGTGCCGCAGGTCCGGGGAGCGTCTCTCGGCGTCTACCGAGGTCGACGGCTGCTTCCCAGCACCCTCATGCCGCTGCCTCCGGATCCGGGCGCCTGCTGCTTTCGCCGCGAGAGCGACGCTGACTCCTTGGCCTTCCTCGTTCGGCGCTCCACAGGACAATGACGTTTCTTCCTCGGGGGTTCTCAATCACGGTTCGGGTCGCGTGGCACGAGCCCCTATCTGGCCAATCCTCTACGTCGGCGTGGTTGGTGCGCGTGCCATCGGGTGACTTTTTTTTCCTCGCGCATCGTCACCGCGCTTGCCCGCATAGGTCGGCAAAATAAATGGAACTCACTCAGACTCACTGAATAAATATATTTTTCGCTTAGGACTCACTCGGACTCAGACTCACCAAAATTTTGCTGAAGCAGACTCACTCGGACTCAGACTCACGAAATTTCTCTCCAACCAAACTCACTCGGACTCAGACTCACCGGTGTTTTCGTCATCCAGACTCACTCAGACTCAGACTCACTAAACTTTTCCTCAAACGGACTCACTCGGACTCATACTCATGAATATTTTCGTCAACCTGACTCACTCGGACTCAGACTCATGAATATTTTCGTCAACCTGACTCACTCGGACTCAGACTCACCAAAACTTTCCTCAAGCGGACTCACTCGGACTCAGACTCACGAAAATATTACTCAGCCCAACTCACTCAGACTCAGACACACAAAAATATAACGAAAATATAACTCAGCCGGACTCACTCACCAAAATATTTGTCAGCCGGACTCACTCGGGCTCAGACTCACCAACATTCTCCTGAAGCGGACTCACTCGGACTCACAGACTCGCCTAACTTTTTCTCAACTAAACGTACTCGGACTAAAAATTAGCAATATTCGATTTGGCCCGGCTCATCCAATAAATGTCGAAGGAGCGCCATAAAATAGCTTATGTATAGAATAACACATGTAAAGGGTTCGCAAGTGCCAGGCAACCTTCAAAATATATGTATGATAGCTTTCAACATACAAAAAGAAGTTATTTCCCGTGCATCGCGATGTCTATCGTAAAGAGAAATTCAACATTACACGCGATTTTTGCAATATTGAGAATGTTTTCTTTAAATATAAGAATGGGTCTACGGACCTTCGAGGAACATTAGGTTTTCATTCCTGTTACCTTTGAAATGCGCTATGCGCACGCGCCGTTTGTTTTCAATGGGCGAGCGCGTACGTGCGTTTTTGGCAGACCCAATTATAAATGGAGTCCTTTCTTACGCTTTGCCGTTCGAAGGCCTAATCACGCTACTTGGGAACGAAGAAAGCTTGACATTACGTTATGGCGCTTTTCTAAACACGTTCATGAAACTGTCAATGGTCTTGCAGTCGAGTTACCGCTCATTGACGACGCGAAAAAGAAAATAATATGAGGCGGCCATCTTTTGCAGAATCGAGCTCACCACCCTTGAAAAATTTTGGAAACATGGTTATAGGTTGCATGGTTATGCCTCTCTAAAGTTTCGAAAACACCTGCCATGATAGTCTAGTGGTTGTGGTGCTTGACTGCTCACCCGAAGATCACGGCATCGAATACCGGCCGCATTTTCGATGGATGACGAAACGCTATGTGTGCTTATATTTTGGCGCACGTAATGAACCCCAGGTAGCCAAGATTTCCGTAGCCGTCGACTACGGTGCCCCTCATTATCACATCATGGTTCTCGGACGTTAAACGCCAGTAATTATTATACTAGTGTTTCGAATTATAGAAATGCTAAGTTCGGTTTTAGTCGATGTCATGCTTTCGCAAAGTGATTGCGGATAATAGTGGTTGGTATTTTACGTCGCAAAGCCAAGATGTGGTTGTCAGAGACGCCGTAGTGGAGGGCTCCAGATATTTCGACCACCCAGGGTTCTTCAACGTGCATCTTAATCTAAGTACACGGGTTGTCACTGCGTTTGTTTCTAGCAAGATATTTTTCTGAGCCGGCTAAGAACGAGTTGTAACTGTTAGTGACTACTCTATCTCGTGGATAATGGTAAAGAGTCGCATCAGTACCACGCTGGATACGGACACAAGGCAAAAAGGAACGTGCATAGGCGCACCGATGAGAGCCAGCCAGTGTGTTCATAGGTATGGTCGAAGCTTTTTGCATGGTCTGGTACAGACCACGCAAAACGAGGTGGCAATTATCTGCTTTCCAAAAACCCCAATTGCTGACAGTCAAGCCGATTGCAAGAATGCCGTATTGAAAGGTGGGGACGCGGACGCCGCTTCACAGTGATTGTACTAGTCCCCAGAAAGGACAGGAATATTGATTTCTAAGAACAAAGTCACTGGACAAGGCGCTGAACTGACAACTTGAGGGTTTACTACAAACCAGACGCAATAAGTTCACATAGCTAACCCTGCGCTATTAGCAATTTTATTTCTTTTTATTTTCACTGCGTCGCTATTATATCTATCCTTAATAACTTATTATTTGTATTGTTTTTACTTCGGTGTAACTGCTAATCTCTTACGCATTCTCAAATGCACAGCTCCCCTCTGTAATTCCTTCGGGCCTTCAGGGTACTATTAAATAAATAAATGATTGAGGAGCCTATTTTCAGCGGGTAAATGTGGCAGCGGAGGTTGCCATAACGTACCGTTTTTCTTTGCAGAATAACAGACTGATGGGCAATTGGTGTGGATTCATAATGACATCTAGTGATTCATGAAACATATGAGAAATGCGCTAATTTGTCTCCCATGAGGGGACACTGCTCAGCGACTTATGATCGAAAGCCAGTGCTACAACGAATACAAAATGAGTGAGATGAAGGAACGACATGCGCTGTTTTTTCTTTCCTGCTTCAAAGGCTACATTCTAGAAAGATGCAGGGAGGAGGTAAGGGATGGAGAGCAGTGCTCAAGTCTCATATATTTATGAGACCGCTCCTTATCTTCATACTCCTCCCCCCCCCCCCCCCTCTATCTTCCCATTGAAGTTCTGAAACAAAATTTTGAAGGCTAGATAATATGTGGGACAGATTTGTATGTACACACGCGCATCATCTACGAAATATCAACAGATAATATAGCCTAGGACGTATTTAAAATCGATTTTAAAGTTCCTATCGCCCTACTGCAGCAAACGTGCCTTCGTTTATTGTGTAAACAACCAACCACTCGCTGCGTCACGAGTTTAAATATAAAACTCCAACCAAAATCACCAATCGTCGCCACAGCAGCGGGTAGAAGAAAGGAAGACAATAATTCGTGACCTCTGCACCAACGGCTACACAAAGGCGTTTATTCGCAGAGCCCTCCGTAAGAGAAAAGACGGGGGAAACGTGACACCAACGGCGCCGCAACGACGCCGCGTGTTGATCCCCGACATTGCGGGCGCCAGCGAAGCAATAGCCCGTATACTAAGAAAGGCAGGGGTCGACGTTTTGCACAAGCCATCCACCACCATCGGCAGTTTCATCCCTCGGCCCAAAGACAGCGCATCTGCGGAAAAAGCGCAGGGCGTCGTGTACCGGATCACGTGCGCCGACTGCCCCGCTTCATACATTGAGGAAACCAAGAGCTTCCATGAAAGAATGCGGCAGCACAAGAATGACCTCCGTCACTTGAACAGCGGACGGAGCGAAGTGACAGAGCACTGCTAGCGGTTTGATTACCATACCAGTCCTGACGGTGCGGTGATTTTGGAAAAAGAAAGGAACCTTCGCCGGCGGCCCCTCCTTGATTCCTGGTACATTGAACAGACAGCGGGAAACATCAACCACACCACGGGGGCACTGCCCTCCCTCTACTGCCAGGGCTTGCGACGACTCACGGCAAACAATCCCGCCTGGCAAGAAGGCGTTGCACATCTCGGGCCTTCTCACCCCTGAACAAGAAGCCAATCATGCTTCGGAACGTCGCGGTTTAAAATAAATTTTGGCTGGAGTTTTCCCTTTTCTCCAGTTTTCTGTTATCCCAACCAGACAGACTTCTGCCGAATGTTCAGTTTTGAAAGAATAGAGATATTTGTGTTGCAGGCCCCAAGCCTAGAGTGTCGAGCTCGTTGCTTCGTTTTGTACTTTCCTTGCATTCCTTGGGGGGGTATTAGGAGCTCGAAAGCAAGGTACGGGAAACGAGCCTGGGAAACGCCCGTGCCACGAAGCTTTTTGCCGTGTGGCTTGGACGAACACAATGACGGCTGAGGGACCACCGAAAGTGCTTCGGTGCGCCAACGCTGTCTATGAATGGAAAGGTGTTTGGATAGGAAAGAAAAGAAAAAAATACGAAAAAAAACGGGTTTTGCTTGAGTCGGCAAGGACTGAACTGCAGGCGTGCTGGGAAAATATGGCAGCAATATCTCCCAAAGAGAGTCTAGAATTCGAAGAGGGCATTAAAGTTTAAAAGCTAACAAAATTCTTTGACCACATTGCAGCCCGAAAGAAATTTGTTTTTGCGAGTGATGAAGCGTCGCGTATGGCATGAATGGTGCGTTTCTACCCCCTTCCTCCTTGAAATCGGGTCGCTACAACTTTCGAGGTACCACGGGGGGGCAAGCTTTATCTAGCCACTTTAAATAACGCAGCCGCTGTTTAATTGGTAGTGAATGACATGACGAAAGCCGATGGTCTGTGTCGTCGCTACATTTTTAACAAAGCTTGAAATTCGGGGAGATGGTGCATAGCTACTGGGAAATTTTTAAGCGCGAAACAATGTATTCACAAGGCATTCAAAAGCGCCCGTCCTGTCTCTCTCGTACTTGTGAATGTCTTGTTTGGCGCTCGAAAATTTCCCAGTTGCCACATTTATTCATGGAAAAACCGAAGCGGCATCTAAAGACACAAGCGGTTCAATGCAACAGAGAGCGAAGGGGTGCTCTATGCTCGCGAATCGTGCTGCTTTGTCGTATTTGAATGCACATGAATGATGAAGCTCGAACATTGCACTCATTCTCTGTTGATTAGGTACACAATTGTAGATCAAAATCAATGTGGATCACGATATCACTTAATAAAAGTGTCCTGGAGTTGTACATGTGTCAGAACATGCTGCACAGCCCACTTACATGCCCTCGTATATGAGGGCATGGACAGCTTGATAATTTGAAAAATAATTTCTAGGGCTTTACAAGACGGTACATCTGTACGATTACAAGGCACGCCATAAAAGGAGGCTATAAATATTTGTAACCATAGGTCGGCAAAATAAATGGAGCCCACGCAGACTCACTCAATAAACGTTTTTCGCTTAGCACTCACTAGGACCCAGACTGACCAAAATTCTGCTGAAGCGAACTCACTCGGACTCAGACTCACCAAAATTTTGCTGAAGCAGACTCACTTTGACTCAGACTCACGAAATTTATCTCCAACCAAACTCACTCGGACTCAGACTCACCGGTGTTTTCGTCATCCAGACTCACTCGGACTCAGACTCACAAAAATTTTCCTCAAGGAGACTCACTCCGACTCAGACTCATCTAAGTATAACTCATCCGGACTCACTCGGACTCAGACTAACCAAAGTATAACTCAGCCGGACTCACTCGTACTCAGACTCACCAAAATTTTCCTCAAGGGGACTCACTCGGACTCAGACTCACCTAAGTATAATTCAGCCGGACTCACTCAGACTCAGACTCACGCCTCAATCTGAGTCTGAGTGAGTCTGAGTGAGTCGACTCATGAGTGAGTTTGCCGACCTATGCTTGCCCGTTCGGCACGCGCCTCGTGCCCCTCCTTTACTCGTCACACCTTGCTCTCCCCAGGATGCGGACCACGTGGCTCTCGTACCAACTCAACAATGTTCTTTAAAAAACAACCACTTGCAAACAGAAAAAAGAACTCCGCTTGCAGTTCAAACACACCACAGCAACCGATCTCCTCGCTCCCAAAAAAGCACACCGCCGACGTTAGCGATGAAAATCCCTCCCTAGGCGTACTCTACCCCAGCTTAAAAAGAAAGGTTGTCCCGAACTGCGAAAACTGTCGTCCGATGCTCGAAGAGCCCCACGTTGGGCGCCAGAGTGGGGTCTGTGAATGAGAGCGCCACTCTGGGAGCATACGGAGACAGTAGACACGTTCGAACCAAACCAAACATTGTGTATATTTATTTAACTACTTTTACAAGAACGAGCTCTGCCGGAACTATGAGTTTCCCGCAGCAGCTGTCAGCACCGCCAAGTTATGCGGAAAGGAAACCACACAACCTTGAAGCAAGGGGACGTAATGCGCTGGGCGGTGCATCTCGAACGGCGCTGCCCTCTCCTTTGGAATGAAGTGAGTTGAGGGGAATGCGTCAGGTAAATATAGAGGTCACTGTATCTCCAAGCCTACTTTAGCTTTTCAAAAAATTCTTTCGGCCTGTAGCGAAGCTTTGGAACTGTACAGTGGGTCGTCCTCTCCAGCGCCTTCTAGTGGGTCGCCCTCTTCTAAGAGAAAGAGCAGCTCGTGCTGAGAGTCGGGCCCCGCCTTGGCTGTCGCTGTCGTGCATCGTCGCCGAGTGCCCGCCAATAAACGTCTTAACAGGCTATATATTCCTGAAAGGTGTCCAACTCATTCCGGGGTGTTTTTCATGCCAAGCGCGAGGGGTGGTTCATGACCCCTTTGAAACAATGAATTGAAAATCTTTCTTACTGTCCACATCATGTTATTATAGATGGTAAAGTTTTAAATGTGAAACATTTCTTTGCGTACTGCAGGCTCTTTCAGCACAATACACTTTTAGACACCATAAAAGTTGACGTTAAGTAAAAGGTCAACAGTTGTAGCGTTCCTTTAAGGTAATTTACTCAGACATTGAGCTAGAGAGAGACGGATGTCTTCCGCCATTTATTATCCCTGTTCTAACCACCCCGTCGTCGTCTTCTTCACCCCGATGTCTCCCCGTTGATGCTTCAGGCACAGACCGCTTCACTCTCCCAGACTTCATTGTTCACACCTCCTGGTGTAATATTTTAAAATATTGCTGATGGAGGCGCATTCTGTGTGCCCAGAGACTACCAGGTACCAGATGGTCTTCAAGATACCATGTTGCGAAGCCGTCTTGATGACTTGAAAGGGCCCACAAAACTTATTTTTGGAACTCCCTATCCCTTTCCGCACCAGAACATAGTCTCCAGGTTGTATGTCTGGTATGTCACTGCTCCGTCTGCTGTCGAAGTTTTTCTTCATTTTCGTTTTCTATGCCTTTTGCTGTTTCTCAGTTTTCTTTTTCTCAAAAAGCACCAGGTTTTCAAGAAGGCCCAGTTCGCGGTCAGCTGGAAGCATGGTACAGTCCCTGAAGCAGCAAAAAGAGGACTGCATCCAAGAGCACTTGTGCAAGAACGGTTGCGATGCCTCACAGCTGCTTCGAGGCAGCATTTCCAACCACCTGGAAAGTTCGGGTACATCTTCATGTACTGCTTGACGTCTCGTATAGCACGCTCAGCAAGGCCATTAGCAGCTGGGTGGTATGGTGTGCAAAACTTGATTGTCACTCCGTGGTCTTTCGCCCATTTTGAAAACTTTGTGCTACGGAAAGCCGGACCATTATCGCAAACTAATGTCTTCGTATTCCGAAAACATTCTGCCTTCAGTAGAGCCATGATGCTGTTGGCGTCTTCCTTTCCTGCCCTGGCCGTAACCATTCTCGTGCACTCATCGATAGCGAGCAGGAAAGCTTGCGTCTTCCTCACCCCTTCCCCTTTCTTTTTAAGCTCCGCGAAGTCTAAGTGAACAATGTCGAATGGGACACTGGAGTGATCTGTTGTTATCATAACGTCCGTGGGCTGCTTGTATTTGACTTTGTTCGTTTGGCACTCGTGGCATGTACGGATGTAGGTCCTGATGTCATTTTTCATACCTGGCGACGTAAATCTTTTCGGTAGTTTGCCGTACGTGCGCCAAAAACCGTCATGTCCACCTGATTCGGGGGTGTCGTGGTAGAGATGCAGAATCTTGGCAATCATTGTTGGTGGGACATGATATTTTCCATTTATGAATTTAATTTCTTCGGTGCCTTCCCAGAGCTTTGTGTGATTAATTTGTAGAGGGTTGTCAACTGCGGTTGGTATCAGAAGCCTGGACAGTGCATCAGCATCAGTGAGTAGAGGACCTGGACGGTGTGACACGACGAAATCGAACTGTTGAAGATAATTTACCCACCTAGCGATGCGGCCTTTTGGTTGTGTCATACTGAGTAGGTGAGTCAATGCTTGGTGGTCTGTAAAGAGGGCAAACTTTGCGCCCTCTAGGTACGTTCTAAAATACTGCACAGCTTTCAATACTGCCAGCGCTTCCTTTTCTGTGGTCGAGTAGTTCACTTCAGCCGGCTTCAATGTATAGCTGTAATACCCTACTACATAATGCTTTTGGTGATTCAAGTCTGGCAGCTTCTGGTAAAGGACTGCTCCGGTTGCATAATGTGATGCATCTGTATTCAGTACAAATGGCAAGGAGAAGTCCGGTATCCGTAGGATAGGGTCCGACGATATTATCTTCACAAGCTCAGAGTAAGCCCTTTCACATTCGTTATCCCATTGGAACGGTGTACCTTTCTGGGTCAAACGTGTGAGACATTTCGTTTTAATAGCATAGTCTTTAATGAAGGACCGAAAGTGTCCGGCCAGACCCAGAAAAACACGCAATGAATGTATGTCATAGGGCTTTACCAATTTTGATATTCTCTCCACGGATTCCTGCTTTGTGCTTTTCGTAGACCCGTCGAAGACTCTTCCGAGGAACACTACCTTTCCTTGGAAGAAGGTGCTTTTCTTGAAGTTGACTTTAAGGCTTGCAACACTCAGAGCTTGCAAAATTAGGGACAGGTGTTCCCGATGCTCTTCTTTGGTCTTCGAATAAACAATTATGTCGTCGATGTAAACATTGCAGAATATGCCCAAATACGGCTTCAAGGTTTCGTTCATGATCTTTTGAAACCAGGCTGGAGAATTCTTCCACCCGAACGGCAGCCGGTTGTATTCATATAAGTCAAATGGTGTAATAAACGCAGTGTACTTCTTTGTGTCTTCCGTCAATGGAATCTGCCAGAAGCCTTTGCAAAGGTCTAATCGTGAAAAGCAACGGCAACCACCGGTCTTGTCAATGATATCATCAATCCTAGGCATAGGGTATGGTATCAAATCAGTTTGCTGGTTGAGAGCCCTGTAATCTGTGCACAGACGAAAACTGCCGTCTTCTTTTGGAGCAATAGCTATTGGTGATGCAAATGGCCACACCGAAGGTCTTATAATGCCAGCATCAAGCATCACTTGTAACTCCGATTTCAACCATACCTTTTTTTCTCGGGACAAATTATACGGACTTCTTCGAACAATCGCTTTGTCCGCGAGCTGGAAAGGAACCTCATGAAATTTTATTGCTGGAGGGTAGTTTCCTATGCAGGAGAGCTCTGGGTACTTTGTTTGTATGTCTTCCTCGCAGTAAATTTGTCTTAAGCGTCGAGGCGATTCTATCTCATCCTTTGTTCCTAGGTGGTCTTCAATTAGAACCTTGTCGTCCCAGTAAATGTTCATCTTTAACTTCTTTATGTCAGGGCGAGATAGTAGAAACTCGTAAGTGACATCTGGCAGCACCAACGCGTCGGTTGTAATTCTGTGTCCTTGAAATTCGAGAAATACAGATGCCCACTCATTACGAGAACTCACAGTCCCATCATATCCCTGAACGCGCAGAGCCCTTCCAGCGTGCAGGCTACTGACGTCCACGAGCCTCTTCTTTATTATAGACACAGAGGCTCCACTGTCGACGAGAGCTTTCATTTCCACGTCATTAACTTTAACAGGAACGTGGAGCAAGCAAGTGGACACGACGTAGACTGTATCATACAAGCCTGTCACTTGGGGCTTTTCATGGGCCTCTGGTTCTCTCGGCGGCAACAGTTGAGGTACTGACAGTGTGTCACCATGACCAGTGCTATCGTGGTATGAGCTTTCCTTCAGACAATGTGACGAGCTAGACGCATGAACTAACTGCTCATGGGCGTTCAGTTCACGTAATGCGTTCAGTTCAGCTGAGTTAGAAACCTGTTCTATTTTACAGGACGGTAGTTCTTGCGGCAATTCAGCTGTTGGCGACACGAATTCCAGGCACTGTAGGAGATCTTAAAATGTCTTCGGGTCTCTTATCTGAACTTGGCTTCGGATATCGGCGCATAGCCCTTGCATAACTAAAGCTACCGCTACCGGTGGTGTGAGCTTCGGCTCTGCTTCGTACAACAAGCGCCGTTTCTCAAGCACATATTTTAGCAACGAACCACACCAGTAGGTAAAGTGCAGTGCCGCGTCCCAACATTCCACAGCGTTGCGATGGAAAATTGCCAAAAAAATCACTTTCCACTTGTCCCAACATGCTGGTCGTTCAAGCAGAAGTTGCATGTCGTACCACTTTTTAGCTATACCGCCAAGATAGCGGCGCATATTCTCAATCTTCTGGTCGTCAGAGACCCACCCATTTTTTCCGCATGCATATTCGTAAAACGAAAGCCAGTAGTTGGGGCTTGCGGAGCTTTCCTCGAAAATATCTGGTTCCACTATGCTTCGTCGGTGGTCATGCAATCTCATTGCGTTTGTGAGGAATTCGGTCTGCTTTGTCATGTGTCGTTGCTGTTGTTCGATGAGGTTCGTAAAAATGCTCACCTCCGCCGATGCTTGCTCTTGAACGGTGCGTCGGCGCGAAGGCTTCAAGACCCAGTCCTCGAGCTCGTCCAGCTGCAGGGCCAGCTTGGCGGATCCCGTCTCTTGGAGTTCTTCGCGGCTGATTGAAGCTCCTTGCAGCACCAACTCGACGAGGGTAGTGGTTGTCACATCGCGGGCGAGTTTCTTCACTGGTTCACCTTCCACTTGGTAGCTGGAGAAGGTTATCCCACTTGGTGACGTTCGATCGACGAAGAACGTTACCCACATGTTCGCTTGACGGCTACGCCAAAATGTAGCGTTCCTTTAAGGTAATTTACTCAGACATTGAGCTAGAGAGAGACGGATGTCTTCCGCCATTTATTATCCCTGTTCTAACCACCTCGTCGTCTTCTTCTTCACCCCGATGTCTCCCCGTTGATGCTTCAGGCACAGACCGCTTCAACAGTTATAAAAACGCGCTAACAGAGATGCGGGAAGTGTTCTGAAAAACCATGGCACCAAATTCTTAGATGGCATCCTCTACTCAGTGTAATAGCAGGTCATGCGGCATTGAATAAAATAGGTCTTTAACATCTGTCGAAAATGGCCTCAGACCTTTGCCACAGCTCGACACAAATTGCAGCACTTCCTTAGAACTTCTGATTAGAAAAGAGTCATTAACATTTAGAATGTTCAGATGTTTTTGCAAAAAAGACGCAACACATTTTTGCCAAGAGCCATTTTCGGGCACTATAGTTCTCAATGGTAAATCCACCTTGTGCGTCTTGGCACTGAAAAATATTTCCAAGCAGTCCTTTGGACTGCTTACTACATCACGACGCAGGTCATCAAGATTCAGGTTGCTACAAATTTCTATAGCTTTAGTCCGTAACTTTTTCAGAACTGTTGACCTTTGACTTAACGTCAACTTTTATTGTGTGGAATGACAAGCCTCATCTTCGAAAGACAGGTGTGTGCATCAGTTCTAGTATTGCCCCGGTTTTAAGTGACTTGGTTTTAGCGCAACTCGACAGGTCCGTATGCGACGCCTTACATTCCACAAAAGTGGTTAAGGTTTTTAGGGTTGTTGACGATTTTTTCATTTTCATTGGCTGTGACTCTTCAGAATTCCAGACTAACGCTGACAGTGCCCTTGCTACTTTCAGAACTGCCTTTAGGCTGCTGGAGCTCTTTGCGAATTTCCTGATGAGGGGAGACTTCGTTTCCTTGATGTCCTGTTTTTCTTTAGTAGTGATCACATCTGTTGGATGTACCAACCTCAGGGTAGGAGACCCCTTCTCCCATTCAACTCGGCACACTCGAAACTGGTTAAACGAGGTATTGTTAGCCTTAGCTTGACCAATGTGCTCGGACGGTCATGTCCACATAAACTGTCGCAAGCGTTCGGACAACAGGTGAAACGGCTGGTCGCCGCAGGCTACCTGGTCCATGTAATCATTTCCGTGGCAGAGAACATGCGCAGAAAAGTTCGAGCATGTGATAAGGAAAATCTTGAAGCTGAAAAGGGCAAAAAAGAAAAAGTGGCTGTCATTCCATATATACACAAAGCATGTAATAACTTGAAAAAAATTGCGCAAAAGGCGAACGTTAATGTGTTGTTTTCTGCTCCTTCAAAATTAAACAGTATTTTCCGCTTGACAAGGCCATACAGTTCAGTGAATCGTGAAAAAGGTTGCCAAAAGAAGCATAGGACCAGGTATAGTGACTGCATCGAAAATGTTTTTTATCAGGTTCCTCTCACATGCGGTAGATTTTACGTAGGTCAGATGGGTCATCGTGCTAACGATAGGATAAGAGAGCATGCCAATAATGTAAAACTTGCACAAGATGGTTGGCTAGCCATCCACTGTCAGTCATGCATGGGGCATCGACTGTCAGTCATGCATGTGTTCACCAGTTTTCGAGAAATTTAGCGTAGTGAGCAAACACCATGATCGCTTAACACGCAATATTGTTGAAGCGAATCAGATTGCGCAGTCGGGTGACTAGTCTGTCCCTCCTTCATTTCTGTCGTTTTCATACCACGGAACTATACCATGGCGCCCCCCAGCGGAGTATGCAGCGTAGGATAGGAGAGAGAGAGAGAGAGGGGGGAGGAGACGCGCATGCGCTGTGGTGGTGCGGGACGCGGGAAGGAGGGAGAGGGACGGACCTAGCCCTCTCCAAACACATGCAAGCAAGATCAAGGAATGGGGTCAACCTGGGCGACAGACACCACCTGCCTAGCCATTGCTAAGCAGCCTCTCTCTGCCCTCGGCCATGACTCTGATGACTGTGGTAGTGGTTGACGGCCTTCATATTACTACAGTGTTCTGGTTCACATAATGGGTACTTCCCTACTTCATGAAAGTGGCCGGACGCGGGACGCGGGAGGGACGGACAGAGCCCCGAGCATAAGATGCTTCGCATCTAGAAAATCGTTGAGAGTCAGCGCTGCGTGCGTTCCCTTTCTGTGTGTCCTCTGTCTTTTTCATGCTGTTTTCTAAGCATGTACAACCAACAAGCCCAGCTCTTCACACTTGTGGTATGCAATGTTATTTTCAAGTCAAACCACCTCCTTGCGTTTCCCCACAAAAAAAATAGCTTCATATTGTGTATGCGGTCCTCATCGCTTGTCCACTGGTTTTTAGCACATGCATACTCGTAGAAATCTAATGGCACATCGACGCTTGACCAATTGTTGTCAAACATGTCTGGTCTCGCATAACTGTCATGCTTACTCCTCGTGCTTGCAGCTTCAACAAGAAGTCCTAAAAGATGCTCCTGCTGTGTCATATATAGTTCCTGCATTTCAGTAAATGTGTTAATGACACCTGGAGTGTCGCAGTGAGTAACGCTTCTTGGTGCTCGTATTGCAATTTGCAAACACCGGCGAAGCATTTAGCAAGTGAGATGCAAAATCTTCGAGTCATGCTCACAGTCACATTACCTTGAGTGACGAGGCCATCAACCGTAGCTCCGGCGATATCTCCAATCATCTCCAGAAGACTCAGAGTTGTAGTGCCCTCCTGGAGCTCGATGTATCGCTGGCCATCTGCTTGGAAGCCACCGATGAGAGGTCGCTCCTGACGGCGGGTGAAGTCGAACTTGATGTTCATTTGTAGGTTCCAGACCTCAACTGCAAACCACACGGCTGCATCAGTTGGCTGATACATCTCAACCTCGTCTTTGTCTTCTTCTTCTGTTTGATCTCTTCGCGGGTGCTAGTGATATGAATCTCTACATAGATATCACACACTCTCTTCGTAACGCACATGTCGCTATGATGTAAGCAACCACATGAAACTATTGCAGCGTTATGGAATATGCCTGCACAAGGTGCCTGCACATATATCACATGTACGGTTTGCACTACACAGGATTGGGACTTTTGTCCACTTTATAGTGACACCAGGCAGTATATCACGACTGCAATATTCAATGGAAAAATCATGAGAAAGACCTGGAAGGTCCTTGGAAGCCATTGAGTCGAAAGGTTCTTGGAAACCACTGACCGAGTGCATGCAACCTTAGCCCCTCGAAAAAAAGATCCTTGCTACGTGCCTGGTCAGAGCCACACTGAACGACTGTGTTTTAGTCGCTTTAGAATGCTTGCTCTCTAAGTAATGACTTTGGCCATGCGTTTATTTATTGAGGAGTGTCCAGCAAGTGTCTTCGTTTTTGTAAAGAATAGGGATGGCTGAAGTCAGGAGGCATTATTTGGATGGTGCAGGTTGTGGATGGTGAGCAGTCGTGGCTGGAGCTGTTCCTGTGCCTGCATGGGGCTGGCCTTTCCCTTATGAGCCAGTCTCTGGCAGAGCTGGCCTATCTGAGTGTGCACAGTGCCCCCGCGCAGTGGGAGGTGCGCATCCATGATGCCTGGAAGCCTCTCACCCTGGAGCTGGCCACCTGGCTCGAGTACCGCTGGGCCTCTCGCACAACAAGGGTTGCCGAGCTCAAGGACTATGTGCAGGTCAGAAAGGTTTGCTTGTAACCCAACTTTGATGACAGTTTCCTAAATTTTGTTACTCGGCACTACAACCAAAGCTAGTGATGAAGTACCAACCACCCTGCATCGACACTTTTGATTGGAAACTAGCGAGACTGATATCAAAGTGTTTTCTGCCCTCCTCACTGAATATTGTGAGCCACTGTACTCGGACAAAGGGCACACAGTGTAAGATCCTTGCATATTTGTGAGCTGCCGCGAGTAAGCGCCACTTTCTTTATCATGTCATATGTCAGTCAAACAGAAAGATGAATAGCATTGAAATAGGAGGAACACTCGCACTGGAAAACCCATTGAGGAAAGGACAAGCTGGTTATGTGTCGTTGCTTTCTCGTTATACGGCGTAGTCTCCGATTGTTGGCTTCACCTGGATTGTGAAGTGTGTTGTTAAATTGTTGAGATAGATTTTGCAATGTTGATCGCAATGATGGAGGTGACAAACAAAGTGCATTTCTATGAGCTGCTACTTTTAGTAAAGTTGAGGTCTGGGCCAGTTGGTACATCACGCTGAAAGCGTAAACCATTCAAGTAGATGACAGACAAGGAAGTGACACTCACATAACATCGACTGGACTATTGACTGCACTTTATTAGCAAACATCTTCCAGAAAAATGAAGGGTGCATGTGCTGTTCAAAAAACAAATGTTAAGATGCTTGGTAGAGGCGGGGCGAGGAGGAACATGAAATTCTCTAAGTGTGTCGCATAAGGTGCTATGCTGGGCCAGTTGGTGCAGCATATTGTAAATTAGAATAACAGAGAGCTGAGCTAGTTGGTACATATTCATTCTAAAAAGAATTTTTCGCTCAGCAAAAACACATGAGAAGGAGATTCCTTTTCGAGCAATTGTTTCAGGAAAATGCACCTGGCAAGTCGCTGTATCTAGTTCTTTGCAGAACTGCTTAACCTCTTTGAGTTTTTCAGTTCTATTAATAATTCTATTATTAAGGTATTTTGTTATGTGGACATTTACTTGATTTTTTTGTAGTGGTGAGGACTTTGAAACCGTGGTAACCTCAGTGAGTGAAAAATTTGAATTAAACGGACGAGGACTAAACTTACTAAAGAATTGCCTCAGAATAGTGGAATACAATTTCTAGACATTTCCTTAACGTTTCAGAAGAACCACGTTTGCTAGCAGTATTCTCCAAGATCTTCAAAACCGCTATTAAATTTCTCGTAGAAGCACTCGAAGGTTGTAAAAAACGGTACAGGCATGTCTTGCCTTAAAGGGGCCATGACACGGTCACCCACCAAATTGCGGTTTTCAGTGAAATATAGAAGTAGAGGGTCTATTGTGCCTGTACATGTGTGGAAAATGGACTGTAAAAGAGTATTTCATCGCAAAATGAGCCCTAGAAGTCGCCGGCTACAAACCACACCCACCGCCAGCGACCGCCATTTTGCCATGGCATGTGTGAGGTTACGTGCTTCGTTGGGTTGAGCCGTCGTCTTCTACCTAAGTTTCAGCCGCTGCAAGCCGTTCAATTTTCAGTGCCGAACTTAAGAAAGCTCTAATAGCTCCATTGCACGCGCAGCTGACCACGAAACAAAATCACTGGCCGGAATACAGATGCTCGCAAAGCGGGCGGCTTGTTACGTCACGGCTCGTGAGTGCACCAGTGTTGTCAGACTCTCGGGCCGCTCATGTGTTTATAAAAATGCTCGTTATAAATTAAGTTCTCTACCGAATGTGGTAAAATTTCGCCAGCTTGTTCGCGAACACCCAAGCATTAACCCATATAACACAGATTATGAGTGAAAATTGGGTGTCATGGCCCCTTTAAGTCAGCTCTCACGAAGTCGTGTGAGCACAAAATGAGTGATAGCTTTAGTGCACAGGTTACACGTCTTTTAGATGCAGGTTATCCTCTTGTTGCAGTGGCCACTGTCGCTGAATGTTTAAAGAAGTCCGTTATATAAAGTCCGAGCATGGTTGCAGAAAGCGATAGGAAGAAAGGTATCGTAGGTATACCGTACACTCATTGCCTATCTCACAGGCTAAAGAAAGTAAGAAGTAGATATGGCGTTAATGTTGTTTTTATGGCTGCCAATAAGCTAGGTAAGATTTGTGCCTCAGTTCAGAGAAAGAATGAGAGTAAAAGACAAGAAGTGGACCGATATTTGTTTCGTAAAACACACCAACAAATTTACTGATTGCCGTACAAGTGTAGTTTATAAGGTCCCTTTCAGCTGCGGCCGTTTCTACGTTGGACAGACGGGATGCTCCATTAACCAGAGATTATTGGAACATAAGAGATCGCTAACTGGAGGCTCACCTTCTAATCTTTCTTTACATTGTCAAGAATGTAAGTGCGCACCAATATTCGATGAATGCGCAGTTTTGTTCCGGCATAGGAATCAAGAAACACGTCTGATGATTGAGGCATGGCATATCGATAATAGTAGTAGCGCATGCATGAGCCAACCGTCGATTAACTTGCATAAAGATGAAATCAAATGCCTCAACAGCTATCCTTCTTGTAGACCCCTACGCGTGCCAGATTGATAGGTTCGCATATTGTGAGGGCATGCGCAGATAAGTTTTCGTGCCCTCTTTCTTTTCCGCCGTTGTGCTCATCTTCAGTTGTTAGTAGTAGGCGTTTGTGGTGTCCTGACTTCCTTCTTGTGTCGGTGTTTGCACGCCCTGTCTTTTTAGAGTGAATATTGTAGATTGTATGAGCGGAAAACAGCAGGAAAGAACCAAAAGAAGTGTCACTGGAAAGAACTGTCGGCCTTGTCAATTTCTTTCCTTATATTCCTGCTGTTTTCCGCTCGTACAATCTACAAAACAGCATATCATATCAACATGTACTGACAATTGTGTCAGCACTACCTCTATTTCATAGAAGCAGAAGAAATGTGGGTTCCTTTCATTTTGGCATTAGAATCTTGGTTTTTAAGTTGGCTGCTTTTTGTTTTTTGAACAGCACATGCACTCTTGGTTTTTCTGGAAGATGGCGTTTGCGAATAAAGCATACTCCAGTTGTTGTGTGTGTCACTTCTCTTTTTTGTCTGTCGTCTTCTTGGCTGGTTTATGCCTTCAGCTGCTACTCTAGTTTTCCAAATAAGGGCGGACCAGCCGGTCATTGCATTGGCTACACCGTGAAGACAGGCAGCATCCTGGCAATGGTGAATGTGGCGAACGCCAAGGTCTTCACTCAGTTGCTATGACGTAGTTGGCGATGGCATGTGGTCGCTCTCTTTGCCGAGGATGCAACATGTTGATGGTGAAATCATGTCGTCTCATTTCGCTGTACTGGCAGCGGCAGCATGTGTGGCCAGCTTCTTCATAGTGGTAGCAGAGCGTTTGGTGTTGCAACGTGCATGAGCCTTCATCAGAGTACTGGACTGACCGACAGGAAAGTGCTCGCTGATGACCAAATTGTGGTGGCACAGCACCTTGACAAGGGTTTAGCATGATGATGGACTAGAGCAGCGTAACTTGTGGCTTTCAACTGAGGCCATGCTGGCTTGAGAACCCCCCAGTGACTGCTCGATTTTCCTTTGTACAATGTCGGTAAGCCAAGTCACTCGAAGCTGTGACAAAGGTGGCAAGTTTCGCTGCTCCTCCTGCCCGGTAACTGCAATGCCTTCACACAAGGTTTGGAGCACACTGTTTGAGCACTTCCGCTTTCTCTAAATGAGCAATGATTGTATTGTTTGGTATGTATTTACAGTGTCTTCTCTATCATCCATTGCCTACAAGAGAAATCCTTCTACAATCTTGAGTGGTTTCCACATAAGTCCAGCAAGGAGTTATGTAAGGAAGAAGATGGAAAAGAAGACATAAAAGTACAGTTCTTAAAGGGGCCCTGCGACGCAGTTTGAGCATGTCTTTTTCATCGGTTCTTCTGGTACTGTGGAATGCACCGATGTCGTTGCGCAAGTCGCAACGCCGAAATCAAAGCTGTTATAATTTTAATTCACGGGATAAATTCCCTTGATTTCGGACTATGGCGACACACATCGGCTATTTCTGTTACAGGAAGTGACGTCATGTCATGTGACAGTGACGACAAAGACCGTTCGTTTTTGATTGGCTTGACGCGACACGTGAAGTGCAATATGCATACGGTGGTAGCTAGGCCGTACGAGTGAATGCTAAAAACAATAAAAACTCTTTATATACTTTCTCAGAAAGAAATAACTTCTGTTTCTAAATGACGTATTTTCAGAACAACGAAACCAACACTAGGTGTCCTGTGCAACTAGGTGGGGGAGGGAGGTGGAGGACGATGCATTCCGGTGTTTTGCCTTTTGCGGTGTTGTCTTGGTGGTGTGCACTCGCTGATCGTTCATCGTACCTAAAATCTGCTGCTTGGCCTTTCGGCGAAAGTACATTGCAGTGTAGTGCCACACCCGTGTAATCGCGTGCGTGCGTGGAGTATGGTGCGCATTCGATGCGCAGTTGCTAGTTGCGCGAGCAGTGGCAACACTCCTGCTGGCGTATCGTTTCACCGGCTGCCAGAGAGCAATGAGCGACGGGAATTGTGGCTACAGGCGCTTGGTCTTGAAAGCGAAAAAAGTGCATCAAGTCGCAAAGTGTGCTCCTTGCACTTCACTGCTAGCGCCTAACCATCGTAACGACGCCGTCAAAAAGAGCAGTAGCAAGATACTGTGTGAAGGCCACCATGAGGTGACATTTCCGGTAGGTCTTTATGAGACGTGCGCGGTGATTGGAAACGGTCTTTGACGTCAGCGGGAGAGTGAAATGCGAAAGGGAACGTTTCTCGTCGTCGTCTGCTCGAGTTTTGAACTTTGAGGACTCATAACTTAACTTTTCGTGCACCAATTTGCATCATTCTTGTTGCATTCGTCTCGGCATTCATTACTCTACGCGTTCCGGTGCTAAATAAGGCCGTCGAAAAAGTGTCGCAGGGCCCCTTTAAAGGGTGTGGAGAACACCTTCACTTTGCATGTTGTCTCCCAGCTAGCGCATCATGCTGCTTCAAGTTCATGGCAGTTCATTTCTCTCTTTGAGAATGGGCGATATGTCCCTGAACAGTCAAAGCTCACAGGAACAGGTCAACTTTCCACCACAGGCGCAGCATGCAACGCTCACGATCTTGACATCATTCACACGGCGGCTTGCCACACTCGGCTCATCACATCAGGAAACAAACTTCCTCCTCCTCCTCAGACATATTGGCATCAGTGTGGCAGAAATGTTTGCTGAGCTCTTCTTTTTCTTGTTTTCTTTTTTTGAAGATTGGGCCATATTCATTTGCATGCTGCACTCGGATTTTGAGTCAAGCTTTTGCCATTTCCTTTCAGACAATGCTCATAAAGGCAGCTAGTAAGCTGATTCAGTAGATGTCTCATGTCAGTGGAGAAACTTATTCTCAAACCATGTCCTCGCAAATTCCTCAAAGGAAAAGTAGACATGGTGCAGCTTGTCACCAAACACCTAATTGTTTAAGCAGAAATTTTCTGGTAAGGTTTAAGCCAGATTTATTCATCCTCAAACAGCATTCTACAGAAAGTCGGTGGCTCCCTGGGTGGCTCCCTGGGTGGCTCCCTGGACTGTTGACACTGCAGCCGTCATCAAGGCTGCTGTTTTCGCCATCATCTTGCTCTTACTGATTAGAGTCCAAATTGCAAGGGCAGTTGTCATTGCCTGCGACTAGCTCAATGATCAGGGATGGCATCGGTGCCTTTTGATCATGGTGTGGACTTGGTTCTTGGCTCGGGGACATCTGGTACATGAACACAGAAGTACCTTCACCTTATGTCACATGGTTGTCAAACAAATAAAGATTTAGCTATTCATTGGCTGAACCTGTGGCCAGCAAAACAAAAGCACTCACAGTGCACTAATAGTGGAGAGTACGGTCATTGGTTGTCAAGCATCGGATATGTAGGTGTCGACATTTATACCGCGAAACCTCATTAATATGTAGTTGTCGGAAACACGGCATAACTAGCCATTAAACGGTAGTACACACTAACCACCAAGTGCTGGTTTGCATCTCACACCAACGTCGCCATGAATGAAATAAATGCAATTCCACATCAAGCATTTCCTAAAGTACTCACTACAAAGCCTTTCCTTCTTTACGTCAAAGCGCCGATTCCAAGTCGCGTGTGCCGGCTCTTTCACATGACCACAAGATTGCGCGCGGGGGCGATGCCAAGTAGCAATTCAAAACTATCAGAGCTGGCATAGCAGCAGAGCAGATGGACACATCTATCGACTTTGCGCGACACACGCGTGTGCACTTGTACCGCAGCCTGTTACAATGCGAAAGCTAACACCGCTTCACTGAAATGCGCAACTGCCACGAGGAGCCCATCGCACCTGGTTAGTTGTGTGCAGCGCATCGCCCACTCGACTCATGCCATGATTGCCGAGCTGCTTGCTGTACCGTACTACGTGTGCGTCTGCCATGGGAATGTTCTTGTACCGCTCCACTCCAGCCCATGCACAGGTGCAACGATTAGCTTGTTGTATAAATGCGGTGGCGACAAGCTTTCTGCGAGCGATGCACAGTCCGCTATGCACTAGCGGTCCTGCGCTGGAAGGCAGCAATGAACAGAGGCGGAGCACATTTGTGCTGCCGCCGGAATAAAAATGTGTAGTAGGCTTACAATTGCACTAAACTTACTGTACTGTACTCACGCGTTTGATGTGGTAGTCAGTGCAGCGAGGTTTCCCGACGGCCACGCTGCGCTCTTGAAAGTGGTCCCGCACGAGGCAGAAACGATGGGGGGCTCAGTGCACTTAGGTTAATTTGTAGTGTATTAAAAGCATGCAGCGCTACACCGCACTGGCGGACAAGTAGATAGCGGTAGATTATTGTGTTAAGATTGTCTGTGATAAGTCATACAGGTGCTTTTGTCGGTGGCCACCACCTCGTCTTCGTTCATTTCTGATGCTTATCTGTAAAGGCGCCACCGCAACTGTGTGGAAATCGTAATCATTTACCAACCGGTTTCTGCAGTGACCTGAAAAGGTGGAAGACTATTTGTGGGACACTGTTCACATTGGTGAGGTTAGGGGTGCAGTTCGCTTTTATGCCCCAAGAAGTTATTGTGGTACACCCCAATCGATAAGCCTAAGACGAGCCACTATGGCTTAAGCAGTCAATGAGTATATCAAGTTCTATGCAACTCGTTTAGGGATGTCGCAACTACATTTGAACCGTTAGTATGTTTAAAAAGAGTACATATTAACGAGGTTTTACTGTACATGTGTCATCACACATTGCACCATCATTGGTGGTGCTCATCCAAATTCCCGAATATACCTAACTACTAGTGCCATGCATGCTAGCTAGCTAGAATACTGAAAAACCGTAAGGTTTCAATGCATTCAGAAGGACTCTCCACTGAGCATCAACACGTTTAAGCTTGGGAAATAGGTCACTATAACAAGTACGCATGTTGATGTCTCAAAATGACAATGGGTCATTTTTAAAGAAAGAGAAAATGCTTACGATGTGGCCAAATATTTCTATCCAGACTCATATGATGATTCACTATCAAATTATTGTCGTCTTCCTCTTGCTCTGTACAAATATGAATAATTAAATTAACTTGAATTCATAACTTAACTTGAAGTTATAAGGAAGAAAAAAAAAAGAGTTAAGACCTCGAGCAGAGGAAAACTTTATGCACTTCAAATGTGCCCATGATAATAGCAGCTATCAGACTACGCATGACAACATTGCTGCGTCACATCTCTAGGAGATTAGAGATATGAGCCTGTTAACAATTTGTTGACAAAGTAGGTCAGGGATCAGATGTAGCCACTTACTGATTATCTGCATCGAATATAAAAAAACGAAAAAAAGTCAGTTTCGCCACAAGGGCGAAGCAATGAATGCGATAGCAAGAAATTGGAATGTCACACGAAGATCAACAAGCAGCTTGATACTTGAAGTTTCCCGCGGAATTACAAAGAAGGATGCTCGAAAAGGACGCGCAGGTATACACAGGACAAGCGTGAACTAACCACAGTTGTTACGCCGTTGTGCTTCAGGAACGTGGTGCGAGTGTCGACAATGCAGAACCCGATGCTCGTAGATATATCTTCTTCTTTTAAAGTGCGCCGTGTGGAATGACCCCTCTTTGTCTCTTGTCACGCGGTGGCATCTCATGCAAGGTGTGGGCTGTGTTCTTTTTTGTTCTACATCACAAGTGCGTACAGAAAGGGGCCCCTTTTTCGTGCTCATCTGAAGGACAGTTTTCAAAGTGAAAGAAAATGTAGGAGCGTTCAGTGATAGCAAACATGCTCAAGCTCCTGTGAGATCTGCATACTGCCAGCGCTAAATGGTATCTATAAATAGCTTGCCGTTACTGTGCCGGCGCACGCATGGTGTGTGGCTGAGTGGTCTAAAGCAGTGCGCTGTGGAGCGAGGGGTCGCTGGTTCAAATTCGGGTGCCTTAGAATTTTTTTCTTCTGATTTATTTTTCTTTGTGGCTTTTTTTTTATATATACATATACATATCCGGGGCATGACGGCGACGGCAAAAATCAGCCGGGAGTGTCCATAAAATTGCTATCGCAATAAAAGGCAGTTGGTCCATTTGAAAGCGGAAGTCACCAGCATTACATAAGTGCTTAGGCACACAGCATGGCTCCTGGGAGTGTTGAACACATACTCATGAGGAATAGTGGGCCAGCATTCCAGTTGAGACAGATATGCTATGGTGCTAACATAAATTAATGCTTATTCAAAGTGGTGTGCAGATGATTAATAGCTGGAAATTCTTTTCATATGTCATCATAACCCTGTTTTCACAGGTGGACTTCGAGAAGATGCAGATGACCAAGCCATTCTATGGGCTGCTGCAGCGTACCTACCATCCCGCCCTGTGGCTGCAATATCGGCAGTCAAATCATCAGACGCTGGTATTGCTCAAAGTTCAAAGGATTCAGGTAACAGGAAAAGCTTTTTTCTGCATGGCTTCATGTGCTGTTACTTGGAGGCACCGATGTGGTACCAATCTGTGTTTGTGGCACATTTCGTGAGGGCAGTGTTTTTTTCTTCTTTCCACCTGGACAAGGAAGGTATGCTAATGCTGTAGCAAAGAATCTGCTACAAGTGGTAAAAATTTGAGAGTGATCTGTAGAAGCATCAGTGTATTCATCCAATTGGACGCTGATGAAAGTGCTGCACCAAACTGCTGAAACCATTGCTGTAGTCATAGCAGGCTTACATGATTGGCTTAAATGCCACGTTGAATTTCCAGGCAGCCAAGCCAGGTCAACTTAAATGTCTTGTAGCCACTGCTAAGGTTCCGGGGAAGATAGAAAATCCTGAACATGCCAGTGTTTCAGCCAGTGGTCTTCAAGGCAGCAACTGCGAGTGCCATCCTTAGTGAAGGATAGCAGTGCTGTCATTCTTACTGCTAGGCAGTCCAACATGGCCTTTGCAGTAATCATGTGCTATTACTATCCACTAGAAGTGGTCCATCCATCCCCCCTGTCTAAACTCTTGCACTGAAGGAACAAAGAATCGTCGTGTGAGCCAAGAAAAGGGCGTTCATTTGCACTACAGCTACAGTTTGCCTAGACGGAGACAGTTACCAAGTGAATCAGCATATCTGAATGACCTGGATTGAGAGTTGGGTGCAAGAAAACAAGAATGTACGTTCTAAACCTATTTGAACAAAAGTTATGGTATGTCAAACACTCATGACTGAAATCTCAGCTTCTCCTAGACTCGCTCACAAATGTTCAATTTACGATAACATTTGTTCAACATCCATTCTTGTTTGCTTATATTCAGCTCTGTCACGTATCTCGGGAGCACTTGCAAATCGGATGGGAATGAGAGAGACTGGAGACGGAAATGGCACAGCAAACCCACTTTATCACACAAAAATGGCAGAGTCAACCAACGCTGAAAATACACAAGCCCAAACAGAAAACATGCACACAAAAGAAATCGGATAGAAATGAAACTGAAACTATCAACCATTGACGCTCGATTTCACTGTAACTCGAGTCCAGTCTGGCCACTGTGACATCTCAGAGGCTGCTCTAAAGATGTCGCATGCCCTAATCGAACGTCTTGCTGTTCGTATTCTCCGCACGGAATAAAAGCTCACTTTCCCATTGCCGAAGTACTTGGACACATCTCACGGTCGTCGTCGTCGATCCACATCCGAGCTGCTCGTCTCCCTTGCCCATACTCCAGTTGCCATCACGTTCGTTGTCGGACATGAAAGGTTAGGCCTAGCTGTATGGGCCTCTGCTGAAGTGACCAGACGGCCCGATTTAGGCGGGACATGTCCCGGTTTTGGGGCTGGGGTCCCGCTGCCTGCCAACCTGCTTGCGGGACGGCGTTTTGTCCCGCTTTCGACCAAAAGCCGGCTCACAGTTGTGGTCAGTTAGCCCAGCCACCACGCCCCTTTGCTGTACTATGATCTGCTTCATTTCTATCTATCTTTTTCTTTCTCTATCTCTGTTTTAGGGGCGAAGCTCCTCTTAGTCGCGGTGTGGCCATCTATGTCAAGCAGAACACTGTAGTACAATAAGGCCGTCAACCACCACTATAGTGGCTAGAGTCATGGCCGAGAGCATAGAGGGGCAGCTTAGCAATGGCTAGGCAGGTGGTGTCTGTCGCCCAGGTTGACTCCATTCCTGATCTTGCTTGGATGTGCTTGCGGGGGCTTAGTCCATCCCTCCTTCCCGCGTCCCACAACCCCACAGCGCATGCGCGTCCCCTCCCCCCTCTCTCTCCTCTCCAACGCTCACCCCCTTTCTCTCCTCTAGCAATCCTCTGCTGTACGGAGTGGCGCCCGTGTCCTACACCCCTCCAGAGCATGCGCGTCCCCTCCCTCTCTCTCTTTCCTCTCCAACGCTCACCCCCTTTCTCTCCTCTAGGAATCCTCTACTGTACGGAGCGGCGCACGCGTCCCCTCTCTCTCCTCTCCTACGCTCACCCACTTTCTCTCCTCTAGGAATCCTCTACTCTACGGAGCGGCGTCCGTGTCCACAGCACATGCGCATCCTCTCCTCCTCTCTCTCCTCTCCTACGCTCACCTCCTCTCTCCCCTCTAGGAATCCTCTACGGAGCCATATAAGAACCCCTATCCCTCCACTTCACCGACCATAAATCCGTTATAATGAAGGGGGACCGGAAGCCACGTCTAGCTACCATTTGCGAATAAATAAAATTTCTTGTATATATACACACAGTGTTTGTCACGTCTTTGATGACGTACTGGACGAAAATTCACGGAAGATTCACGGTTTACCGATGCACCTCCGGAGCTTCGCCCACTCATCATCATTCACTCTGTGGATATGCTGTGATTTTTTTCTTTCGATGTTTCTTCCTCTCCGTCTTTTTCTTGTTCTCTCAGCCATAGCAACGCAATCCTATGCTCCCCATATAAGAGGGTTGCAATGGCGTCCACCGCCATCTCCGTGGTCCGCGGTGGCGCAGATGTTCTCTGGTGGCGTGCTTCATCGGTTCTGTCAAAACGGCGAGCGACGACGAGAGGCTGTGTGTGCATGACAGTGTGCATGACACTGCAGTGTGTACGGGTACAATGTGGTTGAGTGCCTATTCGGAAACCACACAGATGAATGTGCTGCCATTCTGACGCTGGTGCCATCTCAGGGGCCAGGCCCCCATGCAACCCTCCTATACGCGTGTTCAGCTACCGCGCCTGGATAGCCGAGTGGTTACGTCGCTCGCCTTTGCACCGCAGGGTTTCCAATCCCGCCTCGAAATTTTATGGCATTTTATTTCATTCTTCTTCTCCTCTGCACTTCCCATCTCCTACTCCTTTCCTTCTCTCCAGTTCGCCGAGCAGAGTTTTCGCTTATAGCTCGCCTCCCTCCTCCTTCCCGAGTTCTTGCCTCATCATTCCTCATTTTATTACTGGGCTTTACTCTCTCCCAGCCCAGGCTCCAACCTTCCTGCCCACCGCTCTCCATCACTCTTTTTCATTCTTCTCTGTGCCTTTAATGTCTTCGCTTTCCCTCGCACCTGCTGTACTCGGCAGTGGTGCTTGCCCAGTGCCTGTGGCACATACTCGCCAGTCCCCCCCCCCCCCCCCCCCCAGTCCCGCTTTGGAGTCTGCCAAATATGGTCACGTTAGCATCTGCTTGACGACCGATCCAACAGACGACCTGTCACTCCGAGGATTGTAGAGTGGAGGGCTGCCATCCGGTCAAGAAGAGGAAGTGCTGCTGGTGCGTCGGTAACTGCAGTGGTTACCACTTCCCGAGCCTCTCATGCTGCTTCCACCAGCAGCGTGAGAGGCTCACTTGCTGGGGATTTGACGGTAGTCACGTGGGGATGCAAGCGGACATGCAATAAAACACATCGGGAAGAGCTAGCATTCCCACACGTGTGAGACAAATTGCTACAGAGAAACAACTTGTATAAAACAAAGTGAATATTCTCGGAGGTTCAAAAGAAGGGCGCGCCCTCTTTTGGAAAATGACCCACTGGGCTAAATATCCACACTGGCAAAACGTCAGCATACACTTACATACAGGGATGCATTGTACCAGCGGTACAAAACAAATCTGTGCGAAGAACAATTTCTGTAAGGCTTCGGTGGAATCCTCTTTTTGAAAAGGTGTAACGCTGCTGTGGAGAATTGTATGCATCAGGAAAGTTCTGCTCTGTTTATCTGTTTTGTTAATTTTCCATTGTTTATTGTTGCTTACAGCTTCCAAAATCGAAACGGCAGCAGTAGCTGATCACAAGCTTTACTGTCAGCTGTATTTTTTTGGTTGCTTGTCTTTAGCAAAAAGCTTGAGCAACCGATTTCTACATTAACTTGGTCTGATCACAAAAGCACAGTGAAGCAAAGAATCTTTTAGCCAGGCCGACACATCTATCGAAAATCAGGAGGCCATCTTGGCCAATGCATAAGCACAGCAGCAGCAAAACTTGGGTGAATGGTATTGAATTAGCCTTAGGGCCGTCCTGCAACCTGCACACACACTGCTTTCGTCAAGCATGCACCAGCGTACCAAAAATCAGGATGCCAGCCTGGCCAATGCAAAAAGCGTTGCGTGATGTTTGGCTTGAGTTCACTCTTTAGGCACAAGATCTACAGCAAACAAGATGTAATCAGTGGGCCAAAGAATTTCTTTTAGATGCGAAGCGTCTTATGCTCGGGGCTATGTCCATCCCTCTCTCCCGCGTCCCGCGTCCGGCCACTTTCATGAAGTAGGGAAGCACCCACTATGCGAACCAGAACGCTGTAGTACAATAAGGCCGTCAACCACCAATACAGTCACCAGAGTCACGGCCGAGAGCACAGAGAGGCTGCTTAGCAATGGCTAGTGTTGTGTAGGGCCGGCGTGTACCTCGGCGGCCGACGGAGGGAGGACGACAAAGAGATGGCTTGAGGCGAGACTGACGGGAGAGTAACTGACTTAGTCTGACTGACTGCCTCTCCCGCGTTTATTACACGCGGTTATAAAGAGGGGGGAAAGGAAGGCCATTGGCTGACAAGGTACATGTCACATGATCGGCAAGTCAGCTCCGGGTTGGTTGTAATACACAGTTGCGGCCGAAGCCCAGCTCCACCTAGGAACATCTATGAATAGCTTTGCCCCGCTGGTATGTTCACGCGACACCAGGGGTCGCACGACACAACAGCTAGGCAGGTGGTGTCTGTCGCCCAGGTTGACTCCATTCCTTGATCTTGCTTGCATGTGTTTGGGGGGGCGGGGGGGGGGGGTCTTAGTACGTCCCTCTTTCCCGCGTCCCACACCACCACCGCACATGCACGTCCCCTCCCTCTCTCTCCTCTCCTACGCTCAACCCCTTTCTCTCCTCTAAGAATCCTCTACTCTACAGAGCGATGCCCGCGTCCCACACTCCCACGGCGCATGCGCGTCCCCTCCCCCCTTTCTCTTGTTTCCCTACGCTCACCCCCTTTCTCTCCTCTAGGAATCCTCTACCCTATGGAGCGGCGCCCGCGTCCTACAACCCCACAGCGCATGCGCGTACCCTCCCCCTCTCTCTCCTCTCCTACGGTTCCCCCCCGTTCTCTCCTCTAGGAATCCTCTGCGGAGCGGTGCGCACGACAGGTGGTGCGACAGCTCCATACTAGGCTGGGGCCGCCACGCTAGTTCCGCGGTATGAAAATTCTCTCTCCTGTGCAGCGCCGCGATGAGCGCCCGGGCCGCTGCCGCGAACGTTACTCTTGAGCGGCGACGTTACTCCCGCTCAAGCTAACCATCTAACCATCTCCCCGCACTCCCGCTCAAGCTAAGCATCTCCCCGCTGCTTCGCATCCACACATGGTTCCCTTTAGCGGGAGATGAGGAAGTTTTTAGATGCGAAGCATCTTATGCTCGGGGCTATGTCCGCCCCTCCGGCGCCCGGCCACTTTCATGAAGTAGGGAAGCACCCATTATGCGAACCAGAACACTGTAGTAATATGAAGGCCGTCAACCACTACCACAGTCATCAGAGTCATGGCCGAAAGCACAGTGTAGTGAATGGAGGAAATTTGTAAATGGAATTCGTATGTTTGTGAACTTTTATGCATCTTTGAACTAGCAGCGCAAGAAACGAGGACACAAGAAAAGTACAACACACCAACAGCGCCTTCTCACAACTAACTTTATCGAAAAGAACGCATAGTATTTAACCCATGACCAAGTACCACGTGCTCATACATCATTGATAGCCAAACAAAGGAAAAAGAAAAAAAGAAAAAATACACAGGAAAAATTGATCACATGCGCGCTTTTTTTCTATGTGATAAACCGATTGAGGAAAGAAATTTCATTGTCATGCAGTGATATTGAAGGCATGCTTACGCATTGATTGCCTTTTTTGTTAATATGATGAGCTTCAACAATTTCTCTGGTAGTCTGATTTTGATGCCTGAAAATACACTTAGTGTCACGAAAATTAGGGGTACATCCATGATCTGCACAGTGTCGGGCAACGTGCGAGTACACGTTGCTTTCCAAAGATCGCTTGTGTTCCGACAACCTTACGTTCAGGCAACGACCAGTTTGCCCTATATAGACATGACCGCAGGAAAAAGGAACCTCGTATACAATTCCCATTGTGCATGGCACGAACGGAGACGCATGCTTTACAGTACAGCCTCTTTTCGTCTCACCTGAACTTTTTTCCGCCAGTTTCCTTTCAACTATACCACAAATGCGATTCATTTTTTGAGGAGCCGAGAAAACAACATTTATCTTATACCGACCAGCTACATTTTTTTGCGCGTGGGACAGCTTGTGCACATATGGAATTACAACGAATTTTTCTTTATCAACAGACTTCGAATTATCTATGGTGGGCGTTCCTACTTTTATGCGTTTTAGGAGCTTCTGCACGTTTACTCTGATAGCGCTTTCCGGAAAACCTGCCAATCTTAGACGCTCGATTTGTCTCGTGCAGCTTTCGCCGGTTTTATGAAAACAAGATTTGAACAAGGACGAAAATAGTAATGAAAAACCTATGCCATGTTTCACGACTTTTGAATGAGCGGATTTAAAGTTTAGAACTGGTTTCTCGGATCTTGGACTGTAAATCCAACAAACATGATTGTCGGTTAGTCTAAGCTTCACATCCAAGTACTGTAATTCTTTGTTCTGAGGTACCTCATGAGTGAATTTCAACCCGTAACCACATATGTGGAAAACGTCTATAACGTTAGTAACAGTCTGTTCATAGTTGCAACTGTGTACGAAGACTAAAAAATCGTCCACGTACCTTAACACCTTGATTATGTTGTCACCGAGATTACCTTCAATGCCTCTGTCTACCCTACCTAGATAAATGTTACTGAGCACTGGGGCAACTCTGGATCCAATGCAAATACCGGACCTCTGCCGATACAATTTGCCCTTCCATTCTACAAAGGTTGAGGCTAAATAAAAGGAAAGAACCTCAAGAAAAGCGCTCACAGATACACCACACCTACCGGTAAAGGCTACTTCATTGTTGTCCTCAGTTATACACTGTTTAACACTTTCCATGAGAGCATCATGAGGTATGCTGTAATAGAGGTCCTCAACATCGACACTAAAGACATTGCAGTTACCAGGATTCGAGTTAACAAGGAAGTGAACAAGGTCGTTCGAATTCTGTATCAAGAACGGATCCTTAATTTGTAGTGATTGCAAATGCTGCTGTAAGAAGGTGGACACGCACACCTGCCAGCTTTCCTTCTCAGTGACGATCGCTCGAAACGGAATGTTAATTTTGTGGGTTTTGGCAGCGAAGAAAATACCCAAGTTAAGTTTTTTTGCCTTCCTTACTTTTGTCGCTAAATGTTCCAGATTGTGGCTATGAAGCAAAGAAAGCGCTCGTTCCTTGACCTTCGCTGGCTTTTGAACCACCAAATTAAAATTCTTGTCTATTGCAGCCTTTGATTTTTCACAAAAAACACTCTCTGGCGCCAACACAAAGAACCCCGCCTTATCTGATGTCAGAACATGAAGGTCGTTACTCACAGCGTAATGCACCACATCCCTTACAGTCCTATTCACTGAGTCTTTCTTTCCTCCGGATTGTCCGAGCACATTGACGCACTCAGCGATGAAGCGTGGCTTTTCCTCTTCGGCGCCTCTGCGGGTGATTTTCCTCGCCATGGCTATCCTCTCCGGTGGGCTGAGGCTAGGCTCGTGGGCAAACTTCGGTCCTAGACCAAGCGTTCTCCTTTGGCCGTCCGGAATGGTTCCTTCTCCAAGAACCATCACTTCTGCTTCGGCTGCCTTGAACTTCGGAGGTTTCGGAAGGGTAGGTAGCGCGGCTTTCCACATCCATTCCGCTAACTGGTTGGATGTTTTACGCCACGCTAGGAATTGCTTTCTGCACTTGCCCTTATCCTCTTCCTGCCAACACGCTGTATGGAGACAGTCGGTGAAGTACCGAGCTTGATTCATCCACTCTGCACGTAAGATTTTGCACATCCTTTTGGTATGTCCGGGTGAAGGTTGCAGGAATCCAGACAACGCCTGCACTTCACTCGGGCATTGTGAGTAGCGGGAGTGCCAAGATAGGATCCTGCTTTTGCAAACACACACGGCTATCAAGGACGCGAGCTTACTTGGATTAGATAGGTCATAGTAGTTAGGACAAATAACAGAGCCCGATGTAATAGAAATATACTGCAGAAGAATTGACATTTGGGCAAGTTGGAATTGGTTATGCATCTTTGAACTAGCAGCGCAAGAAACGAGGACACAAGAAAAGTACAACACACCAACAGCGCCTTCTCACAACTAACTTTATCGAAAAGAACGCATAGTATTTAACCCATGACCAAGTACCACGTGCTCATACATCATTGATAGCCAAACAAAGGAAAAAGAAGAAAAAGAAAAAATACACAGGAAAAATTGATCACATGCACGCTTTTTTTCTATGTGATAAACCGATTGAGGAAAGAAATTTCATTGTGATGCAGTGATATTGAAGGCATGCTTACGCATTGATTGCCTTTTTTGTTAATATGATGAGCTTCAACAATTTCTCTGGTAGTCTGATTTTGATGCCTGAAAATACACTTAGTGTCACGAAAATTAGGGGTACATCCATGATCTGCACAGTGTCGGGCAACGTGCGAGTACACGTTGCTTTCCAAAGAGACGAAAAGAGGCTGTACTGTAAAGCATGCGTCTCCGTTCGTGCCATGCACAATGGGAATTGTATACGAGGTTCCTTTTTCCTGCGGTCATGTCTATATAGGGCAAACTGGTCGTTGCCTGAACGTAAGGTTGTCGGAACACAAGCGATCTTTGGAAAGCAACGTGTACTCGCACGTTGCCCGACACTGTGCAGATCATGGATGTACCCCTAATTTTCGTGACACTAAGTGTATTTTCAGGCATCAAAATCAGACTACCAGAGAAATTGTTGAAGCTCATCATATTAACAAAAAAGGCAATCAATGCGTAAGCATGCCTTCAATATCACTGCATGACAATGAAATTTCTTTCCTCAATCGGTTTATCACATAGAAAAAAAGCGTGCATGTGATCAATTTTTCCTGTGTATTTTTTCTTTTTTTCTTTTTCCTTTGTTTGGCTATCAATGATGTATGAGCACGTGGTACTTGGTCATGGGTTAAATACTATGCGTTCTTTTCGATAAAGTTAGTTGTGAGAAGGCGCTGTTGGTGTGTTGTACTTTTCTTGTGTCCTCGTTTCTTGCGCTGCTAGTTCAAAGATGCATAACCAATTCCAACTTGCCCAAATGTCAATTCTTCTGCTTGTGAACTTTTGGTGGAATTTTGAGATGTTTGTGCGGACTTATGACGATGAAGACGACGGAGACATGAAGGCGAGCCAGGGGCAGGTGGCACGCGGCGGCGGCACAAGAGAAAAAGGAAAAAGAAGAGAGGCGCGTGTGGAACGCGCAGAGGGCTGAGCGGAAGCTAGCCGAAGGACACGCCGGACCAGGGCGCTGTCCTTGGAGATCGTCTTGGCCGTGCTCGGCGAGGGCCTGGTGCTTGCCTGGTGGTGCAGACGTTGGCGGTGGCTCCAGCGAGGACACGCCGGACCAGGGCGCTGTCCGTTGAGCTCCTCCTGCCTGTTCCTGGTGAGGCCTGGGGAGCCGAGGTACCTGCTTGGGGCTACCGGCACCGGGCGCGGCTCCTGCTGTGTCGGCGTCACCAGTTCCTGAACACCGTCGCCACCTGGGACGGCGCAAGGCCGTGATCAAACGGGAGGCCTTACGGAGGCCTTGTCTTCCTGCTGTGACTGCACGCGGGACGTGTCACCTGCGTGCCTGGGCTCGCCGTCGACGAGACTTGTCGCCGCACGTGGACTGACCCCTCCTCAAGACAACGCAGTCTACCAGTTGTGAGACTTAGTTCTTTTTGTAACCTAGACGGACATTCCGCGGCTAGGACATTCAGATTAATTTATGTCTGTTTATATCTGTTGTAGTGGAGCAGATTCCCCAACAGGTATGCGCCTGCAAAAGACGACGAAAGACCGAGGCTGCGATTGCTCGTGAGCCCGTGCTGTTTTTGCGGACCTGACACTGCTTCACCGTGCGGTCATTAATCGTTACGACTCCATCGTAGAAATAAACCTCATCGATAAACTTCATCGCATTTGGTGGAGGTTGCTGAGATCCCCCAACCGACCTGGAGCTCCGCTCTCGCAAATTGCCAACGAGACCACCGGAGATGATCACCGACGCAGCCCCTTCCCAGCCAACCATATCGGCTGCCCCGTCCTCCTGCGCCGGCTCTACCCGTCAGCGGGACCCACCGATTTTCAGCGGAAGCGGTGAGCAAGACGTCGAAGACTGGCTCTCCTTGTACGAACGCGTAAGCGCGAGTAACAAGTGGGACGACCCATCTAAGCTCACCTACGTGATATTCTACTTGTCCGAGGTCGCTAAATTATGGTTCACCAACCGTGAATCCAGCATCGCAAACTGGTCAGCCTTCAAGACCCTTGTGACCGAAGCGTTTGGCCGACCAGAGGTTCGCCAGCTCCGCACTGACCAGCGCCTACGCCACCGAGCACAGCAGCCTGGCGAGGCCTTTCCGAGCTACATTGAGGATGTGCTCGACCTCTGCAAGCGGGTTAACCCCTCTATGCCCGAAGAAGAGAAGATAAGACACATTCTCAAGGGGATAGAGGATGGCGCATTCCAGATGCTGCTGGCAAAAAGCCCAACCACCGTGGCAGTGCTGGTAAACCTCTGCCAGAGCTTTGACGAATTGCGCCGTCAACGGTCCATCGCTCGGCAAAATCTTCCATCACCCGACTCGATCTCGGCCATCGCACTTTCCAACGGCAACATGCACCAGAGCCCACTGTCGCACCAGATCAAAGATTTTATTAGGGAGGAAGTGGCCCGACAGCTCTCCCTGCTTCCTCATAGCGACGTGCCCGCCCCAAGTCTGCCTCCGACACTGCAGCAGGCCATACGGACCGAAATTCGCGAGGCCCTCCCTACAATTCCGGCTCCTTACCCGTCCACGTCTGTGGCATCACCGCTACCAAGTGCCGGCTGTGCCCTGCCCCCTCCATCTCCACCTCTTAGCTACGCAGCTGTGGTGGCGCGGCCCCCCACCGCACGCCGGTTCCTTCTCGGCACCACCCCATCTCGCCCCGCCTCCAGTTTACCGGCCCTCACAGCATTTCTTCCGTCCATCAGACGCGTGGCGCACCCAAGACAACCGCCCCATCTGCTTCGCGTGTGGTCTTGCTGGCCATATTGCACGTGTCTGCCGCCGCCGCACTGCACCTGCCCATGCCACCTTCGGAACGCCTACCTACGCGCCGCAAAATGCCACCACATCTGCATCTCCTCAGCGAAACTTGGACTCGGATCGCCGCTCCGACAGCCGACGTTTTCCATCTCATCGTCCCCGGTCGCCATCACCTATGCGATCTCGACCACCTTCTGATGAGGGAAACTAATCGGTGCAGTTCCGGAGGCAAGAACTGCAGCAGCTTCGCAATTCCTAAGGCCTCGATTTTCGCCGCAAAATGTTGTCGATGTAGATGTTGAGGGAGTCACTGCAGAAGCGCTTATAGATACCGGGGCCGCCGTTTCTGTGATGAACGAGAAGATCTGTCGAAGAATCAAGAAAGTGACGACCTCTCTCTCTGGCATGGTACTGTCCACGGCTAGTGCACAGCGCATACATCCCTCGGCTATGTGTACAGCTCGCGTCATCATCCAAGACATTCTGTACATAATCGAATTTTTCGTTCTGCCGTCATGCTCCCATGACCTCATCCTCGGTTGGGATTTCCTTTCACGTCATGAAGCTGTGATCGATTGTTCGCGTGCGGAAGTGTCTCTCGTCCCAACATGTGATTTTTCATCGCCCGACTGTTCCCCTCTCACCTGCAAACTCACCGTTGATGCCGACACCAACTTGCCTTCGAAGGCATCAGTCTAGTTGCCCTTTCGTGTACTGACCAGCCTGACGCCACGGTGGTGTTTACGCCGTCTCCCGTATTTACTCAGCGTAAAGGCATTGTTCTTCCGTTTGCCGTCCTTGCTATTACATCTGGATCAACAACAATGCTGGTCACAAACCACTGCAACTACCCAGTTGCTTTACTCCGTGGCGAGGCTTTAGGCTATGCAGAACCTGTCGACCACATTGATGCTCTTGACATTCCCACTGAGCCCTCCCGTCGTGACATTGCCGGTATCACACCAGCCTCCCAACAGTCTACTTCGTCGGATTTCGAACCCGCCATTGACGCCAATCTCTCCCCATCCCATAGACGCCAACTTCTTGCTCTCCTTGAAAACTTCAGCTCTTCGTTCGACTTTCATAAAAGTTCCCTAGGTCGCACCACGACCATCTCTCATACGATCGACACCGGTTCGCACTCTCCCCTGCGACAGCTGCCTTACTGAGTTTCGGCCGAAGAGCGCCGCGTCATTTCGGAGGAAGTAGATGACATGCTTCAACGCGGAGTCATACAGCCTTCTCAAAGTCCTTGGTCGTCACCAGTGGTATTGGTCAAGAAAAAAGATGGTTCCAATCGATTTTGCGTTGACTATCGCCGCTTAAACAAGATTACAAGAAAAGACGTCTATCCGCTGCCACGAATAGACGATGCTCTTGATTGCTTACAAGGCGCAGAGTATTTCACTTCTTTGGATCTGCGTTCTGGGTATTGGCAGGTACCAATGGCTGAGTGTGATCGCCCTAAAACAGCCTTTGTAACGCCCGATGGTCTGTACGAGTTCAACGTCATGCCATTTGGGCTCTGCAACGCTCCTGCAACATTTGAGCGCATGATCGATAGCATCCTTCGAGGACACAAATGGAAGACCTGCCTGTGTTACCTGGATGACATAGTCGTGTTTTCAACAGATTTCCAGACACACCTTGCGCGTCTCCGCGAGATTCTCACGTGCCTCACTTCCGCGGGTCTACAACTCAACATCAAGAAATGTAGATTTGCTGCACGGAAGCTAACCATCTTGGGCCATGTCATCTCCAAAGACGGCATTCTTCCGGATCCAGATAAGCTTCGAGCTGTCGCCGACTTCCCGAAGCCCACATCCACTAAAGCCCTCAGAAGTTTTATTGGCCTGTGCTCGTATTTTCGTCGCTTCGTGCGCAACTTCGCGTCCATCATAGCACCTTTGACGAGCTTGCTTACCACCAGCAAAGGTATATCCGCGTGGTCACCTGAAGGTGATTATGCGTTTCGCCAGCTGCGCCGCCTGTTGACCTCACCACCCATCCTTCGCCACTACGACCCAACTGCTCCCACGGAAATTCACACCGACGCGAGTGGCGTCGGCCTCGGTGCAGTTTTGGCACAACGGAAAGAGGGCCAAGGAGAATATGTTGTCGCTTATGCGAGTCGTGCTCTGAAGAAGGCCGAATCAAATTATTCTGTGACAGAGAAGGAGTATTTGGCGATAATTTGGGCACTGGCGAAGTTTCGCCCGTACCTTTATGGCCGTCCTTTCGACGTTGTCACAGACCACCACGCGCTATGCTGGCTTTCCACCTTGAAAGACCCGTCGGGACGCTTGGGCCGTTGGGCACTTTGCTTGCAAGAATATGACATTCGTGTCGTATATCGTTCTGGTCGCAAGCATGCCGACGCTGATGCACTCTCCCGCTCACCCATAACACCAGATGTGACTTCTCTGTCACCCCTCTTTACGACCTTGTCATCGCTCGGCTACACCGACATGCTTTCGGAGCAGCGCAAGGACCCATACCTTGCCTTGTTGCTCGACTACCTTACCAATCCATCTGTTGTCCCTTCGACGAGAGCGTTACGTCGCCAAGCCGTCCACTTCTGTGTGCGAGACAACATCCTGTACCGCCGCAACTACATGCCAGACGGTCGGAAGTGGCTCCTTGCTGTACCCCCGTCATATGCGCTCTGATATATGCGCGAACTTCCACGCCGATCCCCAAAGTGCACACGCCGGCGTCTTGAAAACCTACGCAAGGCTGCGTCAGCGATGCTACTGGCGTGGGATGTACCGCTTTGTGCAGAAATACGTCCAGTCTTGCACTACATGTCAACAAGGCAAGGCACCTTCGCGACACCTTACTGGCACCTTGCAGCCGCTCCCCTGCCCTGCTCGCCCGTTTGACCGCGTCGGTATCGACCTCTACGGCCCCCCTTCCGTATAGTGGTTCTGGAAACCGGTGGATTATTGTCGGCGTCGATCACTTGACACGCTACGCCGAGACTGCAGCTCTTCCGGCAGCGACCGCGCGAAGTTGCTCATTTCATCCTTCGCAACTTCATCCTTCGCCACGGTGCTCCGCGGGAACTACTCAGTGATAGAGGCCGCGTGTTCCTCTCGGATGTCATCCAAGCTCTCCTCGCTGAATGCAACATCATTCACCGGAAATCTACCGCCTACCATCCACAAACGAATGGCCTCACCGAGCGGTTTAACCGCACCCTCGGCGACATGTTGAGGATGTATACCTCATCAGACCACAACAACTGGGGCATCGTGCTGCCTTTTGTTACCTTCGCATACAACACCGCGACGCAAGCGACTACCGGCTTTTCCCCGTTCTTTCTTTTGTACGGCCGCGAGCCTTCCCACCCACTGGATACCATACTGCCGTACCGACCTGATGCCTCGGAGGGCGCTCCAATTTCTGAAGTAGCCCGATACGCCGAAGACTGCCGCCAATTGGCTCGTTCCCTGACTAGCGAAGCTCAAGGTCGACAAAAGACAAGACATGACGACATGCATAACCCAGCTCCCACGTTTCCTGCTGGCTCCCTTGTTTGGCTATGGGTGCCTCCACACGTCCCTGGCCTCTCTTCTAAACTTCTGGCGCGGTACCACGGTCCATACCGTGTCATTGATGCCACCTCGCCGGTGAACTACATTGTCGAGCCCCTCACACAATCGCCAGACTTACGCCGTCGCGGACGCGAGACCGTACACGTCGACCGTCTAAAGCCGTACTACGACCCTGTCATTCTACCTACGCCCTGAGTCGCCAGGATGGCTACTCTTCACCTCGGGGGTATTGTAGTGGAGCAGATTCACCAACGGGTATGCGCCTGCAAAAGACGACGAAAGACCGAGGCTGCGATTGCTCGTGAGCCCGTGCTGTTTTTGCGGACCTGACGCTGCTTCACCGTGTGGTCATTAATCGTTACGACTCCATCATAGAAATAAACCTCATCGATAAACTTCATCGCACTGTGCTTGTTCTTGTGCATCGTCCCTAGAATCCCTTGTCTCCATAAATGTTGTTTGAAACTCATTCGTGCGCATTCTCTTATCGTCCGTTTCGTTGAGCCACGCACTCGCAAACGCTACGAACCACCACTCGGTCCTTACACACAGAGAGGCTGCTTAGCAATGGCTAGGCAGGTGGTGTTTGTCGCCCAGGTTGACCCCATTCCTTGGTCTTGCTTGCATGTGTTTGGAGGCGGCTTAGTCCGTCCCTCCTTCCCGCGTGCCGCGTCCCACACCACCACAGCACATGCGCGTCCCCTCCCTCCCTCTCTCTCCTCTCCTACGCTCACCCCCTTTCTCTCCTCTATGGATCCTCTACTCTACGGAGTGGCCCCCGCGTCCCACACCCCCCCACAGCACATGCGCGTTTCCTCCCCCCTATCCTCTCCTACGCTCACCCCCTTTCTCTACTCTAGGAATCATCTACTCTACGGAGCGGTACTCGCGTCCCACATCCCCACAGCGCATGCGCGTCCTCTCCCCCCTCTCTCCTCTAGCAATCCTCTACTCTACGGAGCGGCTCCTGCGTCCCACACCCCCCACAGAGCATTCGCGTCCTCTCCCCTTCTCTCCTCTCCTACGGTCCCCCCCCATCTCCTCTAGGAATCCTCTACGGAGCGGCGCGCACGACAGGTGGTGCGACAGCTGCATACTCCGCTGGGGGGCGCCACGGTAGTTCCGCGGTATAAAAATGACGGAGCGCGCGCGCCCTCATTCTCTCTCCTGTGCAGCGCCGTGATGAGCGCCCGGACCGCTGCCATGAAACGAGAGTGGCGACGTTCCTCCCGCTCAAGCTAATTATCTCCCCGCTGCTTCGCATCCACACATGGTTCCCTTTAGCGGGAGATGGGGAAGCTTTTTTTAGATGCAAAGCATCTTATGCTCGGGGCAATGTCCGTCCCTCCCGCGTCCCCAGTCTGCCGTCCCGCGTCCGGCCACTTTCATGAAGTAGGGAAGCACCCATTATGCGAACCAGAACACTGTAGTAATATGAAGGCCGTCAACCACTACCACAGTCATCAGAGTCATGGCCGAAAGCACAGAGAGGCTGCTTAGCAATGGCTACGCAGGTGGTGTCTGTCGCCCAGGTTGACCCCATTCCTTGATCTTGCTTGCATGTGTTTGGAGGGGGCTTAGTCTGTCCCTCCTTCCCGCGTCCCACACTACCACAGCACATGCGCGTCCCTTTCCCCTTCTTTCTCCTACGCTCACCCCCTTTCTCTCTTCTAGGAATCCTCTTCTCTACGGAGTGGCACCCGCGTCCCACACCCCCCCCACAGCGCATCCGCGTCCCCTCCCCCTATCCTTTCCTACGCTCACCCCCTTTCTCTACTCTAGGAATCATCTACTCTTCGGAGCAGTGCCCGCGTCTCACATCCCCACAGCGCATACGCATCCTCTCCCCCCTCTCTCCTCTAGGAATCCTCTACTCTACGGAGCGGCTCCGGCGTCCCACATCCCCACAGCGCAGGCGCGTCCTCTCCCCCCTCTCTCCTCTAGGAATCCTCTACTCTACGGAGCGGCTCCCGCGTCCCACACCCCCCACAGCGCATGCACGTCCCCTCCCCCCTCTCCCTCCTCTAGGAATTCTCTACGGAGCGGCGCGCACGACAGGTGGTGCGACAGCTGCATACTCCGCTGGGGACGCCACGGTAGTTCCGCGGTATGAAAATGACGGAGTGCGCGCGCCTCATTCTCTCTCCTGTGCAGCGCCGCAATGAGCGCCCGGACCGCTGCCGTGAAATGAGAGCGGCTACGTTTCTCCCGCTCAAGCTAATTATCTTCCCGCTGCTTCGCATCCACACATGGTTCCCTTTAGCGGGAGATTTGGAATTTTTTTTTTTTAGTTATTATTGTCTCATAATAAACAGGAAAAAATATGTTGGAAACTACGCTACAAAGGATAGCTCAGGGTGTCGAGCGACTGGGAAAAGTCAGGGAATTGTTAGGGAATGCATTAATCGAGCGAGACATGTATGGGAAAATAGTAAGCTTGTGCAAATAGTGAATTTTACAGTGGTCCCACTCTTGCGCCAAACTGCGCCAAACGTGGTTTGCTGCGCCATCCTGATAAAAAAAAAGCACAATTTTGTGCCTAAATGCGCCAAAAGGCGCCAAAACGTTGCCTCCGAGACTGCTCGGGTGGCCCGATCTCCGAGGTCATGGCCGAAATTCGTGACAGCGTGTAATGCGTGCGGCAGTAGTAGCCTGCAAATGGGCGGGACGTGTTTGACGAAGCGGCTTAGTAAATGGTCATCGCCGTAATCGAAATTTGAGTTTGCTTCTCGAGACGTTTTCAAACCGTGCGGCCCATGTGCCTGCTTTCCGTAGTGTGCTGGCGGTCCGTCGTGCGCACCCATGAAGGAGAGATGAGCTCAGGAAGGAGCGCGCGTAGCGCCCACAAACCAGCCTCCTCCGAAATATCTCCACGCGCGCAGCAGCTACGGGATCGCCTTAAAGGGACCTACAACCAATTTTTATGGTGCCTACTTTTTTTAGCGCAACGGAAAGCGTACCGGTCAGTGAGTCTAATCACGGAATGGTAAAGTGGAAAACGCCACGAATCATTTGTAATCAAATTTTTTCTATCTGCAGCGAATATGCAGTCGTATACTCACATGCTGCAAACAGTGAGCGCGAGAGCCGTTCGTGTTCGAGCGCGCTGGTTTACTGTGCATGCGTGGACTCCGCGCGCATGCGCCGCAGCTCGACTTGGTCCACTGGCGGCGGCGACAGCAGCGCCGCTTCTCACCGTGCAACTCCTTTTACGTCGTAAGCAGCACAGAATTGAGCGGGGCTGGATAATAATATACACATTTTAATTTTGAGGACTGGCGCCCATGACAGCATCAGGCTACGCAGCTACATACAGTAAAGTGATCGACTCCATATTCCATAATCCAGCTTCAAGGCTCTTCCGCTAGGCCGCGCGACATGACGGTTTTTGTCACTTTTAAGCACGATTTAAAAGTATAACTCCTAGTCACAACGCGAAAAGAATGCTGGAATCTGTCACTATATTTCATGGTCTTGTCATTTCTACTAGGATCTAATCACACGTTCAGGCCAGTTGTCGGTCCCTTTAATATAAAACTTCTGTCGCTATCTTGTGGCTAAGTACGGCACGAAGGCGCTTGCTATTGCGCTCTTTTTTCATAGCACTGTGAGTTGTGGCGGCCAGGGACTCATTAAGGCTGGCCTGGCTCAGAACAACATCAGCGACATTGAGTCTGGCCGGGTCCTACTCGTTGAAGCCAGTTCTACACCTCGCGACAACTTTCTGTGGCAGCACAGCCAAAGCTACGAAGTCGAATCACGCACTTTTTTACTACGCTTCTGCATGTAGTTCGCGAACGCTAACTTTTATATACTACGTAGCATAAAAGAAAACATAAAAGCAATAGATGTAGTTATTATTTTCAAGATCTTTCGCATTGTTATCAAGAAAGGTTATTCCGTGCGGGAGTTTCGTTTTTTGCTGTTTCTTGTTTTCTGGTGTCATTTCACCTTTTTCCTGCCCCGGTAAACAACGATGGCGTCGTTCGGTGGTTCGGTTACAGCAAGATCACATCGTGGATTGTGAGCGAGGATGAGTGCGTATTCGCTGGTGATCTGTATTCATCGAGCAGAAAGAAAAGAAGGCAGCTGTGCGTTGTCAAATGTTTTGTTCCCCGCATATGCTATCACGGAGAAAGAAGTTGTGTGCGAGTGATACCGTCAGCGCAAATGGGTCTCTCATAGCGATAGCCACCTTGAAAGTAACACCGGCGACCTGTCAGTCTTCAGCAAGACGAGCTGCTTGAAAGCAAAATTGGAAACTACATGAAAACAATGACCCTTTTCATAAATTGCGTTCCATACGTGGTCGGCATTTCGGTTGCCTGATATTGCTGATACCATCACGCTAAAGATCGCGGACTGTAACACCATACCCGTCGATGCGGTACGATGACAGCGATTTTTGCGATGACAGCGATTTTCGAGGATAAAATCACCAGTGCAAAGCTTCGCCAACAGCGTTCTTGACCGAGTAAGGAATGCCTTTCACCCGCTTGGATTTACCACGGCCGTGGATTTACGAATGTGAGACGCTCGCCTGTCACCGGTCGTGGCCAAGATATCTGCGACCAACCGATGCCTTCGCGTCCGCCAAACAAAACGTGAGCGTCTCCAGAAAGTTCTTGTGTCTCCAAAAGAAGGAAAACGACGATACCGACCCTTTATTCACAGAAATTTAGGACATGGTTTCTTGCCATTGCGTTGAATTTCCTATCACACAGTTTCTTCTCGGCCGTGGACACCCCCCCCCCCCTTTATTTTTTTCAAAAATAAATCTGACCGCTTCAATAAAGCTGCTTCCTGTGTTCTCTTCGTAATAAAGAATATTTTATTGAAGCCAAACGCAAGCATTACTGTATCGGGCTCACTTTTACCGCGTGCTGGAAGCGCTGGCAAGTTAGCGTTAATCTGGAATTCGCGGAACACAGGAATGATTTCATGCATTTTTCCTTCACTGCTGCGTTCAGAAGTATCTCAAGGCTTGTCATAGCTTTTGACTAAAGCTACATATAACCTATCTTTTAATACACTATTTCAAAAATAACATCATAAACCTTGGATGTTCGTGCGAAAACGTACATGTTGGATGCGCTTGCGAAATCGAAACCGAAATCGCCCGCAAGCGGACTACTGGGCGTAGTAACACATGTGCAGAAGCTCCGCTCACGTAGCTTTGGCTGTGCTGCCACAGAAAGTTGTCGCGAGGTATAGCTTGTCTGAAAATATGGCGAAGCTAGCAGCTGTGAACTTATTCAAAAGATGTGAGAGGCAATGGTCTCAGCAGCTCCTCAACTGCATTTTTTAAAATAAAAGGGCAGGCCATTTGTGACCAGGTCGGTTGTTCTAGTTTCAACTAAAAATATACAAATTTAGTAATCACCTTTCGTATTTAGAGGCGTAGCAGTATTGTTTTAGAGCATGCCAGTATTATTTGGAATGATGTTTGTCAATCAAAGTGTTCAAAGTCTCTTAAAGTCGTTAGCAGTTTGCGTGCAGTTGCTCCAAAGTGCTCCAAATTGCTCCATATCTCAGTTCGTGAGTGGCACCACTGATTTTAGGTTCGAAGCGAATAGTGACTCTGGTCGAATAATTTCGAATCGAATTTGAATAGCATATATCACACATTATCAAGAAAAATGGGCATATTTGTTATGACCCAACTAACCTGCACAGTATTTTTTTTAATTGAAACAAGGCCTGTGGAAATGCCATTCTTTTTGGTTCAAAGGAAGTGTAAAGAACTTTGAATAGTAGCAGGATTTGACTTTCGGTGTAATGCAAGTGATAACCTTTAAAACATGTTACGTTTTAAAATTTACTCTACTTAGTGCATATAAGCCGGTATAACAAGCTTTTAAGCTTAAAATATGATGAATCGATGTAAGGGTAATATGTTCATTTAACCTTGAAGTGGGGCTTCACGGCAGTGCGGATTTCCCCTGGATAGGTGCTTTTACGGCTTAGCACCCTTTTACTGCAGCGAAACCACCTTTACAGGGGGTTACATGCGGATTAATACACACCTATTCGTTCATTTCGAATACTTCGAAATTTTCAATAATTTAAATTCGAATCGAAGCAAATTCGTATATTCGCACAAGGCCTAGAAAATAGCTTCCTTGGGTGTTGCCCTTATGGGGTGCACATCCCAGTGACAGTTTCCCCTGAGTGCCAACCTCAAAGGTGCAGTGAATGATGTGGTGGCACAAGGCCAACGAGTTGCAGGAATAAGCATAAACGCAATGTCGGCATTTTCATTTGTGCAACATTTGCGTCTCTGTGCAGGGCCACCGAATGAAAAAATTTCCCCATCTCCCGCTAAAGGGAACCATGTGTGGATGCGAAGCAGCGGGGAGATGGCTGGCTTGAGCGGGAGAAACATCGCCGCTCCCGTTTCGCGGCAGTGGCCCGAGCGCTCATCGCGGCGCTGCACAGGAGAGAGAATGAGGTGCACGCGCTCCGTCATTTTCATACCGCGGAACTACCGTGACGCCCCCAGCTGAGTATGCAGCTGCACCTGTCGTGCACGCCGCTCCGTAGAGTAGAGGATTCCTAGAGGAGAGAACGGGGGGGGGGGGGGGTCAGTAGGAGAGGAGAGAGAGGGGGGAGGGAACACGCATTCGCCGTGGTGGTGTGGGACGCGGGTGCCGCTCCGTAGAGTAGAGGATTTCTAGAGGAGAGAAGGGGGGGGAGCGTAGGAGAGGAGAGAGCACCTGTTGTGTGCACCGCTCCGTAGAGTAGAGGATTCCTAGAGGAGAGAACGGGGGGTGACCGTAGGAGAGGAGAGAGAGGGGGGAGCGGGACGTGCATGCGCTGTGGGGGGTGCGGGACGCGAGTGCCGCTCTCTACAGTAGAGGATTTCTTGAGGAGAGAAAGGGGGGGAGCGTAGGAGAGGGGGGAGGCGACGTGCATGCGCTCTGGGGGGTGTGGGACGCGAAACGGGGGAAGGAGGGACGGACAAAGCCCCCGCAAGCACATGTAAGCACGATCAAGGAATGGAGTCAACGGGACGCGGGCGCCGCTCCGTAGAGTAGAGGATTCCTAGAAGAGAGAAAGGGAGGAGCGTAGGAGAGGAGAGAGAAGGGGTGTGGGACGCGGGAAGGAGGGACGGACAAAGCCTCCGCAATCACATGCAGGCAAAATCAAGGAATGGAGTCAACGTGGGCGACAGACACCACCGGTAGTGTGTGTTATTCTTTGCTTGCACCCACCACATGCCTAGCCATTGCTAAGCAGCCACTCTGTGCTCTTGGCTATGACTCAGGTAACTGTGGTGGTGGTTGACGGCCTTATTGTACTACAGTGTTCTCGTTCGCATAGTGGGTGCTTCCCTACTTCATGAAAGTGACCGGAGGCGGGACGCAGGAGGGACGGACATAGCCCCGAGCATAAGATGCTTCGCATCTAAAAGAGGTGTGGCCAGCCGAATTGTCAGTGGGAGAACGCGTGACAAGCAATGTTTTCAGATGCGACACTGGGGCGCTGCACTTTGGTAAACCATGGCCGCTTACGAGTGAACGCTAGGGCGAACACAGGGCAGTTCTCTCACCGTGAAAAAATAGCCTCAGGATGGGCTATGGAAGAAAACTTGTGCGTTCTTGTTTTTGCATCAACTGTATCACCACGTGCTTAATAAGATCAGATATAGCTGTTGTGGGCCACGGCACAGATCAAAAGCTTCGAAAAGCTTGCACATTTATTCCATGTGATTCCCGTAAGGGAACGTCTTCGGGATGCCTGGTTATGAAATATTTTCTGACATGGTGACCACAAAGGCATCAAGTAGGTGCCGAACTCTAGAGCAGTTATCTATTCACTTCAATTTAAGTAGGAGGTGTTCAAGGAAGGGTTGAAGCGCAAATTGCTGGTGCCCACAGCTGTGCCGACCATATTTTTGTCTTGTCCTGTGAACGAGCTGCCAGCGGCCTTGTTCAAACGCCGGCCACTTCTTCATATTGCGACTGCCACTGCCATGCGAGAAACAAAACACGATTCTCAAGACGAGTGTTAAAGCTTAAAACTACTCACTATTCACATGCGCACATTACTGACATCTAGTTTCGAATCAATGCGCACAAAGCAGAAAGTTGTGGTCAGTCTGACGAACGAAGGCAATTGGGCAACTGAGCATTCTGAAGAGGTTCCTCCAGGCTTTCTCGTTCAACTGTGGCTCCCATCCCATCATGTTGGCTTCTGCGAGAAGCTTTTATCACGACACATTGGGCCCTACTGAGTCCTGTGCCAGGTGACCCCTGGCCACTTATGAGATTTCTCTTGAGAACAAACTCATCGACTGCTACACCCAGAACTGACGTCGTGCATGTTTCTTACCTGAAGCCCTGTAATGATGACACGCCCTTCTGACCAGAACAGGCACCGGTACGGTGCTTTGCTGGCCAGGGTAATGTCACGGGTATGGAAATGTCACTCCGTCACGGACGCCGAAATGGCACCGAATGGATGAAGACGACAGCGTTGTTGTTGTGGGGCTGAGGCTGCCCTGTTGGCCTGCATTCCTGTGCTGTGGGCAGTGTTAGCTTGACCACTGCTAACTCAATAAAAAATGCTATATTGGTAGGGATGCCCCTGTATCAATATTGAACATTCTCTAATGTTTTTGTTTGTCTTAATCAGCTTGCATGTGCATTGTGGAATGCATGCAACCACTAGTGATTGGGCTGGAATGTACCATGACTGATGCATAAGATACAATCGACTGTGCTACCTAAGCAGTTAAGGCATTGTGCTGCTGAGTTTGAGAATGCAGGTTTGATTCCGAACCACCGTGGCTGCATTATGATGGGGATGAAATGCAAAGAATCGTGTGTGCTTTGATTTTGGTGTCCATTAAAGAAATCCAAGCGGTCAGGTGTGCTTTGATTTAGGTGTCCATTAAAGAAATTCAAGCGGTCGGTGTGCTTTGATTTAGGTGTCCATTAAAGAAATTCAAGCGGTCAGAATTAAACCAGAGCCCTTTACTACTACAGCCTGATGTTTAATCATATCATGTTTTTAGTATGTAAGACACCAGATAATAACTAACTAATAAAATGCCAGGCCTGCGCCGAACACACCGCAGAGCCACTGGGTAAACTGGAGGAGCAGCCTTCTAAGAGCCTACTGCAAACACTCTTCGAGCACCTACTGCAAGAACAGGGCATGGAGTGTTTCAGTGTGCGCACATTTATATATATGCTATCAAGTGTCCTAAAAAAAAGGTGCAATTACTAGAGCTGTGTGAATAGTAAAATTTTGAGTGCGAAGCAAACTCAAATAATAAAGTCTGAGTGCGAATTGAATAGAATATTTTTGGAATATTTCTCGAATATTTTTTTAATACTTTAAAGTGAAATTCCAGAAAAGAAGTTGCAGGGAATATGTAAGCATAGTCTTATGATAAAGCAACATGAAGGCATTTCTTTTGGCTAGGCTGGTGGAGTGCTGGAGGGGTGGTGTTTCCATTTTGTCTTATCGAGAATGCGGTAATGCAGAGGCCGAATTGTATTTATTTACATGATTTGGTGCAACCAATGTGGAGTTGACAACTTTACAGGTGAAAGGAGAAGGCACTATTTTTTCACTCCTCCTCCTCCTTCAAGTTCTGTGAAGGCCCCACTGATTTGGCAGACAAGGTCGTGCTCCCCTTGAATCTGGAGTTTCTAATCTGGACGTCAATGTATAAAACACTTAACTTTAAGTGCTGAAAATTTTCGGCATCCAATTTTTCAGACTCTGTGCCCAAATGTCATCCAAAATGGCCTTAATTAAAGTCCCACTTCTGCCGCATCTATCATATCGCAGGTTTGAACGAGCACTTTAGTGAGTCAATCCGTTTGCAGCCATCGCAGAGTCCAAAAGGCAGCTTTGCCGTAACGCCAGGTTGTGATGGGGTGAAGAATATAGAAAATCTGAAGGAGCCACTGTCACGGCGCAGTGCGGCCAGTGTGGCGATGTCTTTACACATAAGCACCGGAAATGCATCGAGACGGGATGGCAGCAGGCAGCAGATGCACCAGTATGGCTTAATCATTGACAACCCTTCTAATAAGCATCTTCAGCTAACTGTTTAGTAGCGCATGTAGCACAGTGGTATGTGGATAACCATAACGCGCTGCATTGTCATTCATGCTGCCTTTTACAGCGAAAGCTGTTATCACAACAAGGGTGCCGTAGTTGTCCGCCACCGCTGTCGCCGGTGACTGTAACCGCTGTCACACGAAATAAGAAAAAAATATCCCGGATGGAACGGGGTTCGAACCTGGGTCCGCTACGTGCCAGCCCAATATTCTACTACTGAGCCACGCCGGTGCTCGAAACTCCTGCGCACAGTACCCTATACAAGCGTTATGTCAGGAGGGAATCGTATTAACCTACGCAATATAACGTGGTAGAAAAGTGAAATAAAAATCACGCCATATCCACGAAGTGAATGAAAGTGGCTGGACGCGGGATGCCGTGTCCGGCATCCCGCGTCCGGCCACTTTCATGAAGTAGGGAAGCACCCACTATGCGAACCTGAACACTGTAGTACAATAAGGCTGTCAACCACCACCACTGTCATCAGAGTCATCGCCGGGAGCACAGAGAGGCTGCGTAGCAATGGCTAGGCAGGTGGTGTCTGTCGCCCAGGTTGACTCCATTCCTTGATCTTGCTTGCATGTGTTTGGTTGGGGGGCTTAGTCCGTCCCTCCTCCCGCGTCCCGCGTCCGACACCGCCACAGCGCATGCGCATCCCCTCCCCCCTCTCTTTCTCCTCTCCTACGCTCACCCCCCTTTCTCTACTCTAGGAATCCTCTACGGAGCGGCACCCACGTCTCACATCCCTACAGTGCATGCACGTCCTCTTTCCCTCTCTCCTACACTCACCCCCCTTTCTCTACACTAGGAATGCTGTACTCTACGGAGCGGCGCCTGCGTCCGACATCCCCAATTTTTTTAGATGCGAAGCATCTTATGCTCGGGGCTGTGTCCGTCCCTTCCGCGTCCCGCGTCCGGCTACTTTCATGAAGTAGGGAAGCACCCACTATGCGAACCAGAACACTGTAGTACAATATAAGGCCGTCAACCACCACTACAGTCACCAGAGTCATGGCCGAGAGCACAGAGAGAGGCTGCTTAGCAATGGCTAGGCAGGTGGTGTGTGTCGCCCAGTTTGTCTCCATTCCTCGATCTTGCTGGCATGTGTTTGGAGGGGGGGGGCTTAGTCCGTCCCGCGTCCCACACCACCACAGTGCATGCGCATCTCCTCCCCCCTCTCTCTCCTACGCTCACCCCCCTTTCTCTCGTCTAGGAATACTCTACTCTACGGAGCAGCCCCCCGCGTCCCACACCCCGACAGCGGATGCGCGTCCCCTCCCCCCTATCTCTCCTCTTTTACGCTCACCCCATTTCTCTACTGTAGGAATCCTCTACTCTACGGAGCGGCGCCCGCGTCCGACATCCCCACAGCGCATGCGCGTCCTCTGTCCTACGCTCACCCTCTTTCTCTACTCTAGGAATCCTCTACTCTGCGGAACGGCTCCCGCGTCCCACACCCCCCACAGCGCATACGCGTCCCCTCTCTCTCTCCTCTCCTACCGTTCCCCCCCGTTCTCTCCTCTAGGAATCCTGTACGGAGCGGCAAGCGACATACTCCGCCGGGGGCACCACGGTAGTTCCGCGGTATAAAATTGACGGAGCGCGCCTCATTCTCTCTTCATGTGCAGCGCCGCGATGAGCGCCCTGGCCGCTGCCGCGAAACGAGAGCGGCGACGTTTCTCCCGCTCAAGCTAACCATCTCCCCGCTGCTTCACATCCACACATGGTTCCCTTTAGCGGGAGATGGGGAAGTTTTTCTTCTTTTGTGCAAGACCGCTAAGTGTGCTGCACAGATGCATAGCCTTCATGAATGTAAGCAGATCGCCACACTCGGTCAGGAGTAGAGTGGGCATCACGGAACGATTTCATGGCAAATGCGTGCATATGATACATTAAGCGTCCTGGCAGTGACAGCGTCAGCTTAGTTGGCGATGCACTGCACATAACGAGGAACAGTCGGCTTCGTGTGGCAGCAAATGCTACATATAGCAGAGATTTGGCAATACATGTGCCATCATTTATGTGCGCACACGCATAGGGGAAAGCTGCTCTTCCGCCGCACCCTTTGTGTTCTGCACCATCATCGTTTCCAAATGCTCCATGCAACAAAGCCGTAGTCTATTTCATGCTGTGTTGGTAGCAGCGGCCCTCATCACAAGACGCAAATTAGCAATTGGTGGTTGCCACATAGTTAAACAGGGTTCGCGGCAGGCATGAACCAAAAGCCTGTTAAGTGTACTGGGAGGCATTGCAGCTATTTCGGATGTGGCTGTGGTGATTTCACCGCTTGGAAGAAAAACACATGAATTTGTCTTTTTGGGACTGCCCGATTTTTCAGACGATTTCGCGGTCCGGTCCCTAGGGAGTCCGAAAAATTGGACGTTGACTGTATTTGTCTTTTGGAAGCTTGAATACTTTGAGTAGTCCAATTCTGGTGTGAATCGAATCAAATAGCAAACACTATTTGAAAAATATTTGAAAGTTTCAATATTCACACACCTCTAGTAATAATGAAAGTTTAGTTTGGTACCATGGAAATCCCTTTCGTTGAGTTCAACTTAGCTGTAGTCAACAAAATTCCAGTGTCAATAGTAGCTACGTTATTGGTTTTTAATGTGATAGCGTTAAAGAGCTCGTTTTGCAGAAATTCCGGCGTTGGCGTCGGCGTCGGTTTCGGCGTTGGTATCGTTGGTTGTGAGCGAAAAGTCATCATCTTGTCCATGACCAAAAAATCAGGAAAGATGCATATAAAATAAATAATAAAAATTTCCTGGTCTGAGTGAGGATCGAAGCCAGGCCGTCTGCGTGGCAAGCAGGTGCTCTACCACAGAGCCACAATATTTGATGAAACTGCTTTGGAAAAAAACACTATATGAATGTCATGTAGTGGAAGGCATCTCCTTAACGTATCATTTGTTGCGTGGCAGAAGCATAAAATCACATCAGGCGTCAGAAGATGTGAATTGAGCAATGAGTGGGTGTTTTAAAGGCCCACCCATTACAAAGCGCTCAGACATAGTTAATCATCATCAGCAGCAGAACCATCAACAAGGTGAACAGCTGTGCAGGTTCTCGTGTTGCCCCATGGACGCATAGTGGGCCCTTTACTGATTCGCAAAAGGAATAATTATGGCGTAGTGGACACTTAATAACCGTGCATGCAATAGACATTCAATGATACCTTGAAACGGCCAATGTTACGCACACAGTCGTTCGTTTCCTTATGGCATGGTTGAGGCATGCACCGAGAACCGAAGCATGCTAACAGTTCAGAAGGTGACGCGCACGAGGCCCGATTACGCTATCACGATGTACTCTTAAAGGACCCCTGACAGCAAAAGTTTTGTTTGCGACTTTTTTACAGTAATTTGTAGCTTTGCGTCTGGTAATGCCGAAATTGAATCGTAAATGCTCTAACGCATCGTATAATTAATGCTAGCGTCGTTAATCCAGGACGATTTTGCTTCAGTTCGAAACGCCCGCCTAAATACCATAAGAAACTAGCGCCCCCACTGCGGGGCAGCGCCTGAGACTACATGCGCTCAAGCTTCGGTGACGCTGAACGTGCCGTTTCCAAATAGGGTGACCCGAGGGCGGTGAAGAATAAAGCGATGTGGGTGCGTTCAGCGTGTCCCCCCTCAGGAAAAAGAAAAGCATTCCTGGCGTAAGCAGCGAAAACCACCTTGAGAGCAGCCCGACAACAGAGCGAGAGGGGTGACGAACAATAGTCCTCGCCGGGTGCCAGTCGGGGTATTGTGCGCACCCCGAAAATGTTCTCCGATGCCGACAATACTTGCTTGACCTCTGCAACGTCACGAGGGGAGCCTCTGTCTACGTAAAACCACGGAAAATGTCGATTTTACCAGAATACTCGGAGGAGCACTCACCTTTACTTTAAAACCAAATTAAAATATCTTATAGGCAACGCTCGCCCCTAATAATCGGTGAGAAGTGCCCCCGCATGCAAGAGTCTCAAACGACACAAGCACCTCGAGTTTCCAAATTTGGTGTCAGGGGTCCTTTAAAGGCGAAGCTCAAGCGTCCTCCAATTTTTAAGGGTCAACTTTACAAAATTGGTTTGGCGCTTTTAGTGGAAGCAGAGTACGTTGGTTACTTTCACATAAAACGGCAGGAGAATGAAGGAAAATATAACAGTGGATCAATAAAAGTCTGTGTCATACAAAGTTTAGGTTCCATTGTAGTGGTTCAGAGATTGCTAATATGAAGCAGGGAGCAAGTGCAGCGAAGTGCCCAGCATCCTGGGTTACATTCACGTGAGATGGATTTCGCTTTTTCTAAAAATTTATTCAGTGTAAAAAGTCATTGCCTTCCCACAGTGTTTTATGTACTTAGAATACCTGGCTGCAAAAGCATGTTGATAAAGCAAGTGATGCCATCTGATTTAGATGGACAATCAGCTGCCTGATGCGGTCTTCCCCATTGTCCTGCATCGGTCTTTGGCCCCCGCAACCAGACAGCCTATGCTGGAAGCTGCCTTGCTGCTGCGTCGCACCCACCAGCTGAACTCAATCAAGTATGTTGCTGAATGTGTTGCCTGGTGCCACGACAGCTGATCACCATCTTCTCTTCCACAGGTACCTCAAAGTTTTGCTGCAGGAGTTGCACGTCAGAGTGGACAAGGGCTTCCTTCTTTCTGTCTATGATGCTTTCAGTGCAATGCTGCCCAGCCAAGATGAGGTACGCAGGTGGCTTCACTCGAGTGCGAAGATTTGAATTCGATTCTGTGTGCAGAAAACGAAGCTCAAGTCCGACATGAAGCTGATTTATGCACCTCTGCATCCTTTCAAGTCAGATATTGTAAGTAAATGCTTCATAATATGTCTGTAATTGTTTTTCTTTATATAAGCAGGGCTTGTACAACTGCACCATGTGCACCAAAGTGCAATGTTTTTTCCTTGCTGCACCAAGCTGTGCAAAAACCGTAAAAATGCCTCGAATGGCACCAGAGCTGCTCCAAAACACTGAGTGTGGCTGCCAGGGTTTGTACTCAGGTCAGATTCAAACAGAAGCAACTTACTGAGAGTCACCACCAATGTCGAGTGTCATGCGATTCTTACCTGAGTTCTTGTGATAATGCATGTTTGCCTTTGTGCTCTTTCAGAATCTTGTGAGTAGCATATTTCATGAGAAGGCAATGCACATGCACATTCATAACCAGACTTTGTGGGCTTGGTTAGCCTAAATTGACTGACTCCTTCATTTTTTTTAAATTCGTGTGCCATCTGGTTAACTCGTTCAGATTGTTTGTGTTAGTATTTATGTGCGATATTGTCGTACAAGTGCAGACATTGGCGCAAACCATACTGCTTGAAATGGGCTGCGCATCGCCTATGGCGAACACCATAGCAGCGCACATGTCATATTTGGGCATTCACTTGAGTTGGTTGAAACATGTTCATTGCAGGAATAATATTACCAATTGTATTGAATAAATGCGGTGCTCTTATTCAGTAGGTGCACCACCTGGTGCTCTAAGAACTGCATACCTGTTAACTCTCCCAATTTGCGGGCGAGGCTTCTGATTTCTGACTTGTCCTCCAGATAAGCACAAGCTCATCCATAAGTCTCTCAACAAACAGCACCAAGCCAACTTCGAAAAAAGAAATAACCATGCCAATGCAAGTCATGCAGCACAGCCACATCGCAATGGCGAGCGCAATCTAGGTACAATAAAAGCTCGTTAATTTCATGGCACCGGAAAAAAATGTCCGAATTTACCGAATTCCAAGTTATCGAAAGTGTCAAGAAAAAAATGGAGAAATGCCTGTTACATTAACACACTTTCATTTTCTTGCTGAATACGTAAATGATGTACTTGCTTTGTCTAAGAGCAGTGTAAATGTCGCAGTTTTCGGCATCCTGCAACTTCTTTCACAATTCTACCTTGGCGTAAGACCGCCCTGTCCTCTGTCTTAATTAGCCCGAAACATGCTCTGCATCCCTACCTTATTACTTACTGCCACCGTGCGCACGTCACGATACTTTTTTTGCGCCGATAAACGAAAGAAATTTGCTGCAGCCACTGAAGCCGTGATCACCAAGGACGCTATTGTGGATTGCGACCATGCCTTTTTGAATGCCCACTGCCAATGAGATGTCACGTGCGGTGGTAAACGTAAACAGGCACGAAACGTTCTGCCTTTTCTGTCATTACCATACAGTTCGCATTGACGACTATGACAATGCTGACTGCGCCACTTTGTATCTGTCGTGAACATTGCTTTTGCTCTTTGGCGGCATACATTGCGTTCGGTGCGCGGCCACACATGACTGAATTAACGAGAGTTTGATGCCATTAAGCAATGTATATTCTGGCTGTGACAGGAGAACATGTCCAAATTATCTGATTTCCTTAATTAATGAAGGCCAAATTAACGAGCTTTTACTGTATAGCTAGCCGAAGTCACGTTTCAATCCAAGCCGTTTGATGGCAGGGAGCGACTCATTGCAGTAGCGACAAGAACTGTTTATTGCTTCGTGCATTAGCTTCACACATACGCATTCCCACAAACGTTCTGTTCCATCGAGCGAAAACCATTTGTACAAGCCATGAGGACTACAAGCATGGTGGTGAGAGCATCTTTTAAGAATTAAAGATGTGTGGATAGCCCCCAACTTTCTTGTCCTTGGTGCAGAAACAATTATTACTGCCACATAGGCAGCATTTAACGCCGTCTCTGAAGAAGTGAATGGCCATCCTGTATGTACCCAGAACAAGTGAGACCATCACCTGCATCATGCGCAGGTACGACATCAAAATTAGACATGTGCCAACACGGAAGCGAAGAAAAGCTTTAGTCAACGTAAAGGACTGGTTGCCGAGTGAAAATTTTCCTGGTGTAGTTTACACCATAGGCTGCCAGAGTGTGAAAACGAGTGCATTGGTGAAACAGGTGACCTCAGGAAAAGAATGAAACGGCACGCGGCCTCGAATGCCCTCACTGAACATGTGGAATCCAGTGGCCAGAGAATTGACTGGTCAAGGGCGCGTGTTCTGGCCAAAAAAAAAGAAGCTTGCATCACACCTGCACCTTGAGTCCCTGCATATACGGACAACTGCGCATACACTGAACACTGAAAGGGATGGGACACTTCCAACAATGTACTCTCGCTTCTCACATCACGTACATAGACATACTTAGATACACTGTCATTTAATGGCTTTCATTGTGAACAAGGCTCCTGTATGGGGAGCCAGAACATCAAGTAAACATTTTGTTCTTTTTGTTCGGTGTATCTATTCATGTTTACAATGTAGACATTAGCAACTCTTATATAACGGTGAACCTGCCAGCCAAATCTTACAAATAACTATCGTAACATGACGAATAACCCAAGAGAATACCAATATAACACAAACAAGCAACATAACACACTCAATGTACCGTTATGGCGGTGTTGCTGACATTTGACTCTCCATAGGAATCGGCATAACCGAGCTGTGGAATTGCCTCGACAGGCCTCTCGCAAGAGACGACCACTGATCAGTAGCACCATGCCCCAAAAGAGACCAAGTGCTCTTCCTCATGGGCTCGCATAACCACCGTGGCAACAGTGAAAGCGCCATCCCTTGTACGGCATCAAGTGTGCCATCAGCGCTGAAGCACACGCAGGTGCCATGGGACGAGAACGACTTTACAGAGGGGTGTGAGCACACCCACAAAAAAGAGAGGCCTCCATATTTTTTTATTTATAGAACTTGAAACAATTGATATAGCTTTTGTCAAGGCTGCTTTCGCTATTATGAAATCAGCTACTGGCTGCATCCATCCCTTCAGCTGTGCAATTTGTCAAGAGAAGAGCAAGCATTATTTGGGTGCCTGTGAAAGAAAAAAAACTTGGAGGACGCTTGAGCTTCACTTTCCGTATTAGAACGGTGTTGTATTTAGAACACACAGGAACGATGCATCCGATGCCTGAACATCATCATCTTTATTTATTGTCCCCACGCGCGCATCCTCATCTTCTTTCATATACAACATTTCCCCGGTTGACTAAAAAAAAAACTATCGCTTGCGTAGCGCATAGTCCCTGATCTTCAATGGAGTTTTTTTTACTCGTCCGCTCTTCCCTGGTGGCTGGCCGGTCATTTTGTTCTGCAGTGAAAATGGCTTTGAACTTGATTCACTGTTGGCTTGTGCTGCTATTTCTTGCCCTGACGTAAGTGGACAGTCAGCATGCTGTTCACTCATAGGTGTACTACTTTGAAGAGGCTAGTCCGGTAAGGGTAGAGTCCAATCCAGAATACCAGGCCGACAGCTTGTCAGCTTCTCCGCAGCTTCTGGGTGTATCGATTGAAATTTGGAAGCATTCGATACTCGACCGTCTTCCAAAAGAAATGAGGCTGGTCCTCGTTGCTAAATGATCTTCTTCGGTTCCGAAAAGTGCGAGGATATTTTCCTGTGAACTGACGACTTTCTCACGCGGACGTAGTCGCCGACGGCAAAATGTGTGGTCCGAGCTCCACGACGGCAGTCTGTATAAAGTTTGGAAGAAGCTTGTTTTTGGTCGGACACGCTGACGCAGCCGTTTCATTGACTCTGCTGGATTTTCGTGAAATGTAGGATCCGGTAATCCAACAGTGCTTAATCAAGTTCGTGGCAGTCGTCCGTGCAGGAGAACAACGGCTGCAACTCCCGTTGTAGCATGAGGTGTGCAGCGGTAGACGCCCAAATAGTCCATCACGGCGACACGGATATCACGCCACTCGTATACTGCCATATGGACAACAGACTTGAGGACTCTGTTGAACCTTTCTACAAGCCTGTTTGCTTGCTGGTGGTAAACAGAAGAAAAGCAATGGCGTATGCCACGTTCCCCAAGGAACTCTTCAAATTCAACCGAGCTGAACTGTGTTCCGTGGTCAGAAACTATTTCACTCGGGTAGCCATCACGAGCACACACTTGTAGCAGGAAGTTTTTGACCGTCGTCGTAGGAACTTGTCTTGAAATAAATACTTCTGGCCATTTGCTGTGATAATCAATAAGCGTTACTGCATAACGGCAATTGATGGGAGCTTGCTCAAATGGGCCAATAATATCAATAGCAATTTTCTCCCAAGGCTTGTCAGGGAAAGTTACTGGCTGCATAGGGGCTGCAGTTGGCCGTGCAGATTTGTCACGTGACTGGCAAACAACACATGTTTTAACCAGTTGTTCTACATGGTCATCCATTCGAGGCCACCAGTACAACTCTCGCAATCGGATTTCGTATGACTGATCCCCGGATGTGATCCCCAGATGCGACTTCCATCAAACGACGAGTAATCCTACTTGGAACTACGATCCTTTCACCACGGTAAAGCAAGTCATGCACAACGGATAGCTCTGCATGTACATGGAAATATGGCATTAGCACCATTTCCAAAGATTTTTTAGATGCGAAGCATCTTATGCTCGGGGCTATGTCCGTCCCTCCCGCGTCCGTCCCGCGTCCTTCCCGCGTCCGGCCACTTTCATGAAGTAGGGAAACACCCATTATGCGAACCAGAACACTGGAGTAATATGAAGGCCGTCAACCACTACCACAGTCATCAGAGTCATGGCCGAGAGCCCAGAGGGGCTGCTTAGCAATGGCTAGGCAGGTGGTGTCTGTCGCCCAGGTTGACCCCATTCCTTGATCTTGCTTGCATGTGTTTGGAAGGGGCTTAGTCCGTCCCTCCTTCCCGCGTGCCGCGTCCCACACCACCACAGCACATGCGCGTCCCCTCCCTCCCTCTCTCTCCTCTCCTACGCTCACCCCCTTTCTCTCCTCTAGGGATCCTCTACTCTACGGAGTGGCCCCCCGCGTCCCACACCCCCCCCACAGCACATGCGCGTTTCCTCCCCCCTATCCTCTCCTACGCTCACCCCCTTTCTCTACTCTAGGAATCATCTACTCCACGGAGCGGCGCTCGCATCCCACATCCCCACAGCGCATGTGCGTCCTCTCCCCCCTCTCTCCTCTAGCAATCCTCTACTCTACGGAGCGGCTCCTGCGTCCCACACCCCCCACAGCGCATGCACGTCCCCTCTCCCTCTCTCTCCTCTCCTATGGTCCCCCCCCCGACCTCTCCTCTGGGAATCCTCTACGGAGCGGCGCGCACGACAGGTGGTGCGACAGCTGCATACTCCGCTGGGGGGCACCACAGTAGTTCCGCGGTATGAAAATGACGGAGCGCGCTCGCCTCATTCTTTCTCCTGTGCAGCTCCTGTGCAGCGCCGCGATGAGCGCCCGGACCGCTGCCATGAAACGAGAGCGGCGACGTTCCTCCCGCTTAAGCTAATTATCTCATTGCTGCTTCGCATCCACACATGGTTCCCTTTAGCGGGAGATGGGAAAGTTTTTTTATCAGGCCAAGATGACGAAGTCCATGACTTTTGGGATTATCTTGTCAGATGCACTCGCTGCTTGTAATTCTGTCATGGTTAGCATCGGAGAAAGAAAGCAAACAAACTCATCTTCAGCAACCTGATCAGTTTCTCCAGGCAAAGGCAGTCGAGAGAGTTCATCAGCCACCACATTATCACTTCCCTTCTGGTACTCTACGGTGTAGTTATAACAAAGTAGTTGTGCTGACCAACGTGAAATGCGCAATGGCCGATGTCCAACACCCTTCCCATCATACAACAAACGGGATGGCACAATCGGGACCCTTTCGCATCGCTTTCTCAATTGCTTGCCGTAGGCTCCACTTTTTGGTGGGCACCTCGACCACCCCCTAGGAGAGGAACGTCTGTGTCCCTAATATCGTCCATTTCAAACTATGCTACAGTCGACTGAACGTGGCATGCACGAACAGCTATTTGTACCGCATAGGGCATACCACAAGTCCCTGTTGTGATAACTGTGGCAGCATAGAAACAGTGGAGCACATACTACTTGAATGCCCAGCGTACCACAACAAGAGACAATTGTTTGAACGACAAATGGACATGATTTGCCATGACCAGCTAACGTTGCGCAACATATTAGGCCCAGTGCCTGGACCTTCAAAACAGCGTTGGGTTGTACAATCATTAGTCAATTACCTGTCCAAAATTGGCCTTGTCGAAAGGCTGTAATGATTGAATAAGTCACATAGGAAAATCTTAACTTACCTGAAACCCTAATTGTAAATACTTTTATCAGGTTCACATGCACACTTCTTATTTGTTTATATTCTTTTTTGTCATTCTTTTCTTCCCTCTCTTCTCAAATTTTTTAGTCCCCTTCCCCATCCCTCTACAGAGTAGCGTGTCAGCGCTATATAGATGCCGGCAAAAATCTCTTTTTTTCTAATAAAGTCTCTCTCTCTCTATCCTACAATGCCTACTGCAAGTACAGATGCGAAGTACCCACAACGCCATGATTCTTCCTTTGCAAATTGGCCAAGTACCCACTACTCGTCCTAGAGGCAACAAGCCCACCCTTTGTTGATGCTGTTGCTAATGATGATGATATTTATGCCTGTGCACTTCGTAATAGGTGGGCCTTAACCAACCACTTGTGCAATTCACATGCTTTGACGCCTGGTGCGATTCTGCACTTCTGCCATGCAGTATTACATGCATTAAGGAGTCTTCTCGCACTACATGACATTCATATAGGCCTAGCAGAATTCTGGTTTGAGCTAGTTGGTACTGGTTCATAACTGAGGATACTTATGGCGCAAATCAAACGAGGACACATAATACAAATAGGGGTCGTATAGGGCTTTTATTGCGATAGCAATCATATGGACACTCTGGGCTGATTTTCGCCATCGCCGTCTGTTGACGCCGTCGTGTCCCGGATATGTATATGTATGTGTATACAGTCATTCCCAGATATATCGAACTCGGGTATATCGAATTATTGGCTATATCGAACAGTTGAGAAATCCCCTTGAACTTCCCATGCAAAAGTACAGGGCTGGTGCACACGTATATCGAACTCCCGCACGGCGAGACATCCGCTATATCGAACGCTGCGCTGCACCGAAGCCCAGAAAGTGCAGTTTTCCTAACCAATATTGATTATTTTTAGGTCGCGTTCCGTCCCCTTTTCGCGCGCTCGTGACGAAAAGGCGGTGTTATTTCGTAGCGTTGATCGGGCCCGTTGCGCCGCGCATGTGAATGCAGTGGTATGTTTGATGCGCGATGTGCAGGTTTTAGCGCACGGACATGGTGTTTTCAAAGGCCGGTTGCCGAGGGCGTCAAAATGAGAATGCGAAGCGACTCGGTGGTCTTGTCGCAATGTTCACCTTCCCTTCCGTTCGCGCACGACGGCATGCGGACACAGAAAGCATGGCCTTCGAGATCCGCAATCTCGTGACGTATTTTTGTCATTTTTTGTTTTAAAACACCCATCTTGAGGCTACGCTTTTCTTGCTTTTTGCGCCAAGTTACAAAGCCACAAGTGTCATCGCTATCACCAACATGTCGACGGTGGGGGCTTGGACGCTTGGACCTTTTGTTGTTCGTGGGCAGCGGGGTTGGCCTTGGTGTTGGCGGTGTCTCTTGTTGCTTGTGTAGACTTGTGCACTTCTTGCTTCGTTCCTGTACTGATAAATTCTTATTCGGGAGCCGAACTAAGCATTGACCTGCTCGTGGCGATAGAAATGATCCTAATCGAATTTGGTGCCAGGTGATAACATTGGTTGCCGCTGACAACGGCGTTCGGTGCCTCAGTGAATTTTGCGACTTATTAGCATTTCCGGGCGCCATCTCAGACGGGAGCGCAGCGAGCGACTTCATCAGTTCGGATGATGACGTAGCTGTTTCTGAGAGCATCGATGCCGAGATAACGGCTGAAATTGCCGGTGCTCGCGGAAGTGGACCCGTGCGGTTATGAAGATGTCAACACTGCCACTGCCTCCAGTAACCATTTACCGCGCTGCAGTGCTTGCATGGGCTTTCAGCTTCAATCACCACTGTTGTGGCCGACGGCGCTGAACTTGCTTATTCGCAATGATACTGAGGATGACTCGATGAACTTGACGGCGTGCGAGAAGCAAGACATGTTTACGGACTATTTTCATGCGAAATAAAGTGTGGTAACTTGCAAAAGAAGTTGTCACCTTGTTTTTTAGCATACTGTTAGCGAACTGTAATGTTAGCGCTTGTTACGATTTCCGAAAACTGTTTCGAGGCCTGCAATACTTTAATTTAAGCCTTAAATACGCATATTTTGTATTTCAAATTATCGATATATCGAACTACTTCGCGATCCCCTTCGAGTTAAATATATCCAGGATCGACTGTATATACAAAAGGCATAAAGAAAAATAAATCAGTAGAAAAAAAAATTCCAAACCACCTGACCAGGGATTTGAACCTGCGACCCCTCACTCCGCAGCCTGTGCACTAGCCTACACAGCCACATGCCATGCTTGTGCCAGCGATACAATGGCGAGCTATTCATATGCACCATTTGCCGCTCGCGGTACGCAGATCTCGGAACAGCTTGAGCGTTTTTTCGATCTCGCAACGCTTTTACAGTTTCTTTCAAATTGAAAACTGCCGTTGAGACGTGCGCAAAATAGTGGCTCCCTTCTGTGCCACTCATGATGTAGAAGGAAAAAAAAAAAGAACACCGGGCACACTTGGTGTCAGACGCCACCGCGTGGCAGGAGACGCAGAGGGGTCATTCCACGTGCCACAGTTTAAAAGAAAAAGAAATATGAAACAGCGTCGAAAAGTCCAACAGTATCATATAATCAATCCTTGGCTCATACCCACTCAGGGGGATTCCCTGAGTGGGTATGAGCCATGTCAGGCAACAACAACAACAGCGTCCGCTTCTGCATTGTGGACACTCGCAGCGTGTTGCTCAAATACAAACGCATAACAACTACATTTGTTAGTTCATGCTTGTCCTGTGTATACTTATGCGTCCTTTTCGAGCGTCCTTCTTTGTGCTGCGGCGGGCGCTGCAAGTATCAAGCTGCTTGTCGTTCTTCGTGTGACAAACTAGTTTCTTGCTATCGCGTTAATTGCTTCGCCCTAGTGGCAAAACTGTGACTTTTTTCCTTAAACTGTTTCAAGCACTAGCATGGCTTTGTGGAAAAACTTCTGCTTGCCATGCAGAAGCCCTGTGTTTGATTCCCATTCACACTAAAGATGTTTATTATTTGTATATTTGCGTCTATATCGAATTTTTGCTTACAGATAGTTATAGTTTTTGCTAACAACCAACGACACTGACACAGGAATTTCTATGAAACAAGGTCTTTAACACTTTTGAATTAATAACAAATTGTGGGCTGCTGTATGCAGGGCTATATTTAAAGGTAAACATATTTGACAGAAATCTGTTTGGCAGCTAAAAGTTATAAGAATAAAAAAAAAACTGTCCAGCCAAGTTTAGTTTTTAGTTTTTAATTTTAAAAACTGGCCCTACGTTTCAAGACTCGTTTGGTCTCTTCTTCAGGAGGTGACTGTCCGGCAGGCTCTGAAGCTAGCGCTTCTTAGTGGTTGTCTCCCTCTCCACCATAGTCCTCCCCGCCGCTCACTGCGTTGTTGTCTCCATTGGTTTCGAAGGCCATGTACATACATGCTCTGCAGGGTCCCCATGGACTGGTTGATGTTTCGTGGGGTCGTTTGTATATGCCAAGATTCCAATTACTGTCTTTTGGTGCAGCTACTTTCCGTTTCAATGACCCGGGCGTCGTCGAAGTTGATGCGATGGTCCATCTTCTCTCTGTGTTCTGCGAGAGCGTTTCCTGTTGCATTGAAGCTATATGTTCGTTGTTTAAGTGTTGACATATCCTTTACAGGAAGTTTTTCAAATCGCCGATGTAGGTGACATTGCAATCAGTACAGGGAACTTCTTTAACTTCTTTCTTTTGGCGGCTGGTCTTTTGGTCGTGGAAAGAGTCATCCATGTGTTGATACGGGTTTGTGTGCCATCTGGATACCTCTGTCCCCAACACCCTCGCCAGTTGGTCGCTGATTGCTGGGATGTATGGGACCGCGATGCGGTAGGGTTGTTTGGGGCAGGCTTCATTGTTGGCGGCAGTCTTTGCAGCAACGGGTGCCAGGAGGGAATTCCTCCGCTCATCACGTCGTCGGCATACACGGTGGATGAAGTTCCTTGTGTACCCATTGTTCAAGAGGTCGGTACTTACCGCCTCTTCTTCTTTTGTTGGTTTTCTTTGGAGCTGAAGATGGCCTTTGCGTGGGTCAAGACCGTCGTGACAACCGATGCTTTGTGCACTGTGGGGTGGTTGGAGTTGAACTGTAGATATCGGCCGGTGCATGTTGGTTTTTGGTAAACCGAAAATCTCAAATGCCCTTCCACCCACCTCACTAAGAAAAGGAAGAATGTCGTTCTTTTAAAAGAGTACTGACATGAATTTTAAATATTTTCGGATTGTCACTCTAAATGAAAACACTGCTGCTGAGAACCCTCAGAATTGTACTTTGGTGCCTGGGAATGCACCCAGTTTATTTGTAATACCACTACCTTAAAAAACTTTCAGTTTCGATATCGAGGGGGGCAGCTTCTGAGTGACGTGTCATGGCAATGTGACGTCACGAGGAGACAGCAACTCGCCACTTACTAGTGGCAGATCCATCATCTGCTCGTGATGCACGCAAGCAACAATGAGTGAATTGTCCCATGGCCCCAACAGTGATACCTGCGATTTTTGCTGCACACAGGACGCAGAGTTCGCAAACTCAGTGGAACTGTGTTGACTCGTCGGGATAATGTCCATTGTGGTGCGGCTGCCTTGCTAATGATCAGTGACGAAAACTTTGAAATCAAAGTTATATATTTTATGCGTGTTGTCTGACTCCGTTGTGAGAGCTTGGTTCCCTCTCCCCCAGCAAGGGTTGTTTCCCTCGCTGGAGAAGAGTACTCTTTTCTGCGAGTAGGGAAGCGGGGAATAGTGCAAGCTAGCTGTGGGGTTAAAAGGGTCCACAGAAACGAAGGTACAGTGTATCTGAGGGACCAGTTTGTCCGCGTTGCTAAACTGTGGTTGTGCTGACGTTAAGGAAAGGAAAACAGGCGCGCATGCTCTTCAACAAGTGTGAACACTGTATATTACAGGAACAGAAAAAGTCTCTTTTATGGTGTCTCAGAATCGTGTCATTACTCCTTTATGGGGGGGATGGATAGCAAAGTAGAGCACTGCACGGGCCGGCTTTTTCCGGCCCGGGCCTGGCCCGGCCCGAAAGCGCCATGCTCCGGCCCGCCCGAGCCCGGCCCGGTGTTTTTAAATACTGCCCGTACCTGGCCCGGGCCCGAAAGGTTTGGGCCCGGCTTGACCCGGCCCGGCCCATTTCAAAAAATTATTTTTTGAGCGTAAACGAGGCCCTGTCCAATCTTCGCTTATAGTGAAGATACCAGCCACGCACAAGATAGTTCCTGGACAGTGTTGTGAGAACTTATGACAATGTCACGATTTTCACTGGTACTGTGTTTACCATTGGTTAATTACGCCCGTAACACTTTTGCGAAAGAATTGCAGGGGGGATATATGAGGAGGCACAGCTGGCTGTCCATGCACGCAGCGCTAACCATGCAATGTTATTATTGCATTTCAAAAAACGACTACAACATACAGCGCCCACATAAAGTGGAAAAACAGCGGACATTTATAGTCGAGCTTACATTAATTGCTGACAAGCTGGGACTATTGAGTAAATAGAGCAGAACATATCCTGCAAACTTGGTTTATTGCGCAATGCAACGAGAGAGAGAAAAAAACGTGCTCTAACTACTCCTGGGAGGGTTCGCCAGGCTGGGTCGCTTGTTCCGACTAAAGGAGGAAGAAAGTACACCTTTCTTGCATAACTTGTCACTCTCCTTAAACTCGACGTGTCCGAAAACAAATCGTGACGCAGGGGAGTCCAATAGTAAGGTCATATTACGGTTACCTAAAAATCTGTAGCAGGGCCAATTGAATATTTTTCTTAATTTCCTTACATAAAATTAAAATGAACAAATCCAACAGTCAGTGCAACGAACTTTTATTTCTCCCAAATATATAAAAGAGGATGGTGGAGAAAGAGCCGCATAAACTATAGCTTAACAAACCTGAAACGTGCAGCTCGCGAGCAAGTCGCACTTACGAGAACACATACGAATGCCTAGGTGCGTGTGCGTGTAGGCGCGGGATGCCTTCTAGCTCGGCCTTAGTAGAATGTTCTTGATCTTTAACGAAGATACCCCGATTTGCCCTCAGACACCCGTAGGGTCCCGTACTTTGACTAACTTGATATAACGAAACAAATTTCGAGATCCGTCCCGATTTAACAAACCTTTTTTTTTTTCGGAAAATGAGATAGAGAATTGATCTTTCTTTGTCTATTTTTAGATAACGCCCCAAAAGTTATTGATTGCGAGCAAACGGCAACATCGCGGAACACCTTTGTCCAATTTAAACTGCGTGGCCATTGCTAACAAAACGCAAGCAAGCCAAGATCACCGACTTCTTTGCTGGGAAATAAATATGTTGTCACCTGTGGCCCTTATTGTTGAGGTAACAGAGAGAGAAGCAACTTTATTTTAAGCTAACAATTTTTGTTGCTTCATACACCCTGGAGGTGGTGGTCGTTTCCTAAGGCCGCTATTTCATTTTTCGCGCCTTTACGCTACGCAAATATGATGCCATGGTAGCTTTCCGGATGCCGCTACACCATATAATCGAATGTACCGAATTAAGTAACCGCGAAATGCCGTCTTCGGTTTAACGAAGTTTTCGATTTAACGAAATAATTCGCGGCTCCCCTAAAATTCGTTAAATCGAGTTTTAACTGTATTTGTGTGTTGCAACAGAAAAGTCACTACAAAGCGCAAGATTAATACGAAAGCGCGCGTGGTAACGTACGGCACCTTAGCACTGCGTCTTACAAAAGAGGTGCTCGGTAAGACAGCTGGTAAAGAAAGCAAAAATGCAAAAAGAAAGAAAAAGTGTACAAGGCGCGAAACCAATACCCATTCACAGTAATTCAGTCGGACGTATTAAACCGAAATGAGGAAATTAGTGACCTGACGAAACACGATGACATTCTGTCTACAAACTTAAAATGAGTGTCCTGGACTTTCCTTTCGCACTGTACATCTGTGATAGTAAAGCTTTGTGACTGTAGTAGAGCGAAGAAAGCTTAAAAACTGCTAACTTACCTCACAGTCAATTCCAGTTATGCCATCGACTGATGAAGTAGCCCTAGCAACTCATGAGGCTATGAAATCAAGCCCAGTTGAAGAGTCGGTGGTGCCGATGAACAGTGTAATCGACGTCAATAACGCTCGGTGACGCTGAGGTTTTCTTAATGTAACGAGCAGTTCATTTACAGAATTGCAGAACTACACTCGGCACCGTGACTCTGGTTATCCACTTGGCCCCTTTTCAAATGTCGAGCCAGAGAGAGAGAGTGAGTTGATATTTCTGCAGGAATCACGTGACTCTCGTGAAGCGTGCGTCGATTGGCTTCCGTGATGAAGACGCGGCCGTGTGCGCTGTACAGTCGTCAGCAAGCTTAACACGAACGCTCAGCGGGGTGTCCTGAAACAGTTTGATTGACGCTAGCGCCGCGTAGCTTTGGGTTCTGTTGCCGAGATATGTTACCCATACATGCCGACATACTATCCAAGCATACCGAGGTATTATCTCGGCAACAGCGCCAAGCGCTTCGCGGCTGGCATCAGTCAAAGTAGTCCAGGTCACACGTCGGAGCGTTCGTGTTAAGCTTGCTGACGACTGTACATATCACGCGTTCGGCGTTCGGGCGCCGCTGCGGCGCCGTGGCTCGCCAACGGAGACGGGCGCCGTGGTGGCGCGGTGCCTACGCCTCCTCTCTCTGTCTATCCTCGGTCTTTTAAAATTCGTTGCGTTGGTTGCGTGTCTCGTAGTTTTGTGTTCGACCGAACATGCGTATCTTCGTAGTCGCGTTGACCAGTCTACAGAGTCACGAAGGTGGAAGCAGGCGCGGCGGGCATGCGAGCGTAGCTGCATACTCAAAATGTTTCCCATGATACCGATGGACACATCTTATATGCACTAATCTGGGCAGTGCACCGTTGCTTCACTCTTGCCGCAGTGCTGCTCAGCTACACCATTTCTTTTGATACACGGTACCCAAGTACGTGTTTCACTCAATATAATGGCGGGAACATATATGAGACAATATCCAGAAATCATATGTAACATACCGACGGAGGCAAAATGCGCGACGTCTTGTATTGTGCGATTTCAGTGCACGCTAATGCACTTCAGGTGGTCTAAATTACCCGGAGCCTTCCACTGTAGCGTCTCAGATAGCCTGAATAGGTTCGGGACGCTAAATGCCCCAAAAAAACATAAGCCAAACAGCATTACGTGCCATTGCCGACAGTGTATGAGAGTCGGGCCTGATACGGGCCTGACCCAGGCCCGGGCCCGGCCCGGGCCCGATCTAACAATTACTTACCCGGCCCGACCCGGCCCGCGGGCCGGGCCGGGCCCGGGCTGGGCCGGCCCGGGCCCGTGCAGTGCCCTATAGCAAAGACAGGTGTGCAACTACTGCTTCTCATCGCTCTGTTATTTTTAAAGCAAACTCCACAAAATCTTGCAAGTGGCTTAAATGGAGATTTCACTAGATGTTTTGTGAATTTGGCAAGAAAATACAAAGCGATTCTAAAAATAATAAAAAATAAATCATATTCCTATTTTTATTTTTTTGAAGGAACATTTGTGAAAAAGATTTTGCATGTAAAATGGTGAAACCTCTTCTGGTTATTACATGTGCCCAGGGTATCCTTCTGAACCAAAATAATAATTGTAGGCGTGACCATTCTTTATTTAAAAATTTAGGTGTTTGATAACTAGAATTTTAGGGCTTTTTTCTTAAAAGAAAAGCTTTCGTAAAAATACAATTCTGGTGGCAACACCATTCTTTTGCTTCAGAAAGGGCGCATGTTATTCAGCAAGAAGTCACAAAAGTTTGCACTTGATAGCTGGAGTGGTTACAGAGAAAAATGTTCCTTTTCTGACAAAAAGTAGTGTTTGGAGAAAATGTCATTTAAATTTCGAGATGCCACGGTGCAGTCACGGGATTAAGTGTGTTTAGGGCCATTTTTAGATGCTTTCCACTGCGCGTAAAAACGTGCCACTTCGTGGAAGCACTTGTCAGTAATGCTGGAATATCGTGCTATGAAAACTGAAAAATCGCATTTTCAGTCGATTTTGCCCTCCATCCCCCCCTTAACATTGGATGGTGAATTGAATCACCGGCTCGAGTGAATTTAGGTGTGCCAAAAAACTGTCTACATTAGACTCCCTTGATCATGTAAAAACGTCATCCACATATATATATTTCAAAAATGTTTTTCGTAGTTAGATGAACGTTTTGATGGCTTGTTCCTCGGATGTGTTCCATCGTCAAGTTTGCCGCTGTGGCTGAAATGGCAGTACCCATTGCGGTTCCACTGGCTGAATTGTAGACTTCACCCCCAGAGGAGGAGTATGTAGCATTGAGGCAAAGCTCGTTCACAGACAGCTCGTCTGTGCTGAGGTTGGTCCTTTCGTTGAGTTTCTCATCTTTCTCCAGGGCGGTTCAAGCAATGGATACCGCGAGGGGCACAGACACACTTATGTGACCTCCGACATACACTCAACAAAGTGGGGGGACGTTTCTCACATGGGTGACTGTCTTTCCCATTAGTTGTGACACAGACACACTTATGTGACCTCCGACATACACTCAACAAAGTGGGGGGACGTTTCTCACATGGGTGACTGTTTTTCCCATTAGTGGTGACAGAGTCTTGTGCAGATGTTTGGACAGCATGTGAAATGGGTATCTTAATTCTGAAGTGAACTATCGGGCGTAGTGGTATCCGTGTATTGTGGATCTTTGTAAGGCCATAGAATCCCAGTGCAGAGCCATTTCTGCATATGAGGCGTAAGTGTCATGAGTAAAGGGGCACTAGGCACGTGCCAAAAGTCTGCGAGGGGGGCGATGGTGTGGGGAGCCACAGAAATGTACCCGATGGTGTGCTCCACTGCCACGTCCGCGCATGAGAGTAGCCAGAGAGAGGCCATAGTAACTAGAGACTGGCTGGGGGGCTAGAGGCGAACTGGAGTTGGATTAGAGTTAGTTATTGTTTCAATTGCTGGCCGATTATTGTGCGCATGTTTTGTTTGGTGTGAATTACGAGTGTTTTTGGATTTTTTGACATTTGGCTTGATAAAGGGTGTTTGCTGTGCCACCTTCAACTCACGTCTCTCTCTAAATCCCATCCACTGCAAGTGCTCCCGAGATAATCGTGACAGATATTTCTGCATGACCAACATAAATGACAGGTGGCAATATGAAAATCATGACGTACATGTCATGTACATGATTTACATGCATGCCACGCTCATGGTGCGCTGACGACCGTTTCGCTAGCTTGTGAAGGGGTCCGCTCATGCACGGCTGGTGAAGAGGCCTAGCTCTGGGTCCAGCTGCACACAGTTGTATTGTGCGCTTTATCAACGGCCCCTTCCCGTAGCTCGAGTCATCGCAGCTACACCTACAACAGGTCCGGGCGAATAAGAATAAGGCAACAGGCTAGATCAACAAAACAACACTTTATTGCTACATTAGCAATAGCGCGTAAATGTCACTTAGAGGGATAGTCCGCTCTATGAAGAGAACAAAGGGTAAGGCCTACTCCTTAGTTGATGGCCGGATCACAGAAGCTTGGAGGTGAAGCGTCCGTTGCCACTGGCTGGTACGAAAAAGGAGCGTCTTCCCATCTGCTCGTAGGTTTTCTTCCACCTCCGGTTTCTCTCTCCCTCGAGAGGGTTGTTTCCCTCACCGAGGAAGAGTACCCTTTGCAGGAGCCAGGAAGCAGGGAATGGCGCGCACTGGCTGCGGGGTCAATGGCCCTTCGAAAGAGGCTACAGTGTCTCTCCTGAGGGGTCAGTTCGTCCTCGCTGCCGGACTGGCTGTGCTACCATCAAGGAAAAGGAAGCACGGGCGCGTGTGCTTTCCCACACTTGATATACTTCAAATTTGGTATTGCGTGACGTGTAGCCTTGTGCGAATAGTGAATTTTAGGTTCGAAGCGAATAGTGATTTTGGTTGAATAATTTCGAATCGAATTCGAATAGTATATATCACATATTATAAGAAAAATGGGCATATTTGCCATGACCTAACTAACCTGCACAATATTTTTTTAAAAATTGAAACAAGGCCTGTGCAAATGCCCTTTTTTTTTGCTTCAAAGAAAGTAGAAGCAACTTTGAATAGTAGCAGGATTTGACTGTCGGTAGAATGCAAGTGATAGCCTGTAAAATATGTTACGTTTTAAAATTTACTATAGTTAGAGCATATAAGCGGTATAACAAGCTTTTAAGCTTAAAAAATGAATCGATGCGAGTCGATTCATTCAAAAAATTAATCATTTAACCGTGAAGTGGGGCTTCGCGGCAGTGCGGATTTCCCCTGGATACGTGTTTTCACGGCTTACCACCACTTCACTGTAGTGAAACCACCTTTACAGGGGTTACATGCGGACTAATATGCATCTATTCGTTCGTTTCGAATACTTCGAAATTTTCAATAATTTAAATTCGAATCGAAGCGAATTGAATACTGCAATATTCGTTCGAATAATCAAAGCATTCGAATATTCGCACAAGCCTAGTGACGTGACTGTATGACGAACATAAATGACAAGTGGTAATATGGAAATCATGACATGTCATGTGCAACATGACTTGCATGCCACTCTCATGGCACGCTCGCGGCCATTTCGCTAGCTTCATATACACCAAATTTGGTATTGCGTGATGTGACTGTATGACGAACATAAGTGGCAGGTGGTAACAGGAAAATCATGATATGCCATGTACAACATGACTTGCATGCGATGCTCATGGCACGCTTGCGGCCGTTTCGCTAGCTTGACATACACCAAATTTGGTATTACATGACGTGACTGTATGAAGAACATAAGTGGCAGGTGATTGCATGAAAATCACGACATGAATGCCATGTACAACGTGATTTGCTCCTTGCTGCCTGCTTCGCATTACATCGTTTCCCACAATGCATGGGATCTGCCGCTTTTTTACAATTTAAAAGTAAAAGCAAAACTTGGCTGGAGAGCCTTTTTATTCTTAGGGCTCTATTGGGCTCCCATGTTCCCAGGAGCCTGCAAGACTGACAGTCAGCGTTTCACGAGTATATTCTGTGGGGATCGAGAACGCCTTCCCGCACTGTGCCAGCCCCACACAGCTCTTGTGCCAGACACCGCTCTTAAACGGCAACGTGACGGCTGTTGAAAATGGAAGACGAAGACTGTCTCGGAACTGCGCACCGACGATCATCATTACAAGGAGTGTGGATGAAAGGTGGAAGAAGAAGGCAGGCATGCCGTCGGTCTTTGTTCTTTACATATGGTGCCGTGAAACCCGGGACTACGTCTTCGGCTGGAACTGAGACGGAGGCGACGAGTCATGGATTGATGGGACAGCGTTCGTCGCCTGGAGGATCGTGAGGCGGAAGCCCATTACGTTTTCCGCGGCTCTGGTCTGCCCTTGCCCTTCAAGACGACGACCCGAGGTTCGTAAGGCTAGGATGTCCATGAAGAAAGGAGAGTTACATCCTGTCGGCTTTTATGTGCACTTAAAAAGCTTTTGCTTTTAACATGAAGGTATATCTACCCATCTACTATATTTTCCCTTCAGTGACAACTTCGAGGTTCGCGAGGCCAGGACTATGCACTTTTGCTACGATGACGCCCGTTATGCAGGCCTAGCCCTCGAAGCTACCGACTGTTCACTACTCGACCTGCAGTGCTTGCGTGATGCTACTCAATTTAAGAGTCCAGAAGTCGGAAGGCTGAAGCTTTTGTACGAGAATAACCGCGAAGGCCCTAGATTTGGATCAGATTGCGCCATGCTAACATCATTGGTCTTGAAACGTAAAAACTGTGTAATCATGAGCGTGAAGGAGACAGACGCAACGATTGAGGAGAACATGAAGCGACTCCAAGATATTCGGATGTTATTGCCTACAGCTATTGACGAAGTCATGAGACAGGAGTTGAAGAAAGTAGACTGCCAGATTTATGACGCTATACCTCTTGAAAAACTAGAAAGTGACTTCGAGAGCTGCATTGACTGCGACATCTTAAGTGTAATATCAGACCTTGAACTTCACTTAGCTGAATTAAAGAAAAGGCCGCTGTATGCACCTGCCCTACCAACCATAAATTCACTGACGATGTCTAAAGAGAACTTGATTTACCCGAATGGTGAGGGAATGCCGGCGATGGCAATGGAGCCAAAATTGTCACCGTGAGGAATTCCGTGGCCGATTCGCGACACTGCCTAAATAATGTAGCTCTCGGAACAAGTGGTACCGAAGATGAAGAAATGATACAAGCTCGAAGTGAGCAGAAGTCATCTGAACGAAGCTCCAACAAATATGCCGAGAATGGTATCTTAGGAATCATTGCTCTATCATCTGTTGGTTGCGGGGGAGCCCTGAAGACATTTCCTGTAATTCTTTAACGTGTAATGACGAGCGGCAACGGGCTTGGGCGCTAGCTCGAGGAAGAGAAGGAAGACGAAGGGGAGGAATAGAACAACCGGCCCAGTGAACGGGTGTTGTGTCTGTGTCTTCTTCTTCTACAATGGTGCAGTTGCAAAACACAGAGCCATCAGAAGACGTTAATCCGCCTGCCTTTATCACCCTTCAAAGCGGACGAGTGCTTTCGGACTCATGGCCACTACCTTCCGGGGACAGCGTCCGGGCCTCCACGGCGGCTCAACCACAAGGTTGTGAATCTGAAATGACCCGTTTCTTGGACGTGTTGACTCAACACATCATCAACCGTGCAAACAGTTCCACTTCCGGGTATGGCTTCACTGCACTTGTGCCGCTCTCTGAGACAGCCATTCCGCAATTTCCCGGTGATACAAGTTAGATGGCCGGAAGACTGACAGTATTAGGAGGTCATCAAAAGCTCAACAGCCAAATGAGACATGACGCTGCGAGAGCCCAGAACGAACTGACTTTATTCATTGAACATCCCATTTCCCAAAATCCCCAGGCGTGACACTTCAAAACACACAAAACAACAGCGCCACGCGAGGGCGCTGCGTTAACATAGTGACACTCCTCCCCTCTTAAGACGAAGAACTACGGGGAGTACCTAAGCACTGGTTTTCTCGACCTTTTGCTGCGTCGCAACATTGGTGTGCAAAGCGCAGTCACGGGATAGTTACTGCCCAGAGGAGCACCACTGTCGCTTGCAGTAATGTCATCATTTATGGCACTCTCAGGAGAACTTCCAGGCGGCCCGTGAGCCTCTTGCTCCTGCATGTCCAAAACAGTTGAGGCAGAGGAAGCAGGCTGCTCCTGTTGAGATATAGCCGCAGAGCCAGCACTGTGCACCGCGTCTGTGTCAGGGGAGACCAGCGGTCCTGTCTGAGCTATACGCAAGTGGTTGCCGTGTCGGTGCCATATAGACCCGTCATCAAGGCTGACACGGGCTGACGGTGGAGTAACGTCCGTAACACTGGCCCACACCCATTTCGCTCCCTGAGGAAAGTTCCGCGCATACACGGTGTCTCCTGGTTGCAATGACGGAGCCTGTCGGGATCCTCTATCGGCGTGCAGCTTCTGCTTGAGTTGCTTTAGAAGTACCGATGTCTGTAGGCTTGGGCGCAAGACATCCAATGGTGTCCTAAAGGTTCTGCCTGTCAAGAGTTCGCATGGTGCGCGACCCGTTATTTCATGAGGTGTAGTTCTGTAACAGAATAAGAACCGAGATAGCTGTGTTTGAAAGTTTCCAGACCCAGATTTCTTGAGTTTGTTTTTGACGGTCTGTACGACTCGCTCTGCAGCACCTTTGGACGCAGGATGATAAGGTGGTACGAGCATGCGGTGAATTCCATTTCAGGTCAGGAATTCAAGGTACTGTGCACTGGTAAACACAGGACCATTGTCAGAAACTATGATGTCAGGAAGGCCGTGCTGTGCAAATGCCATTCTCAAGGCAGAAATGATCGCTTCTGCAGATGTAGTAGGCACAGGGAAGACTTCTATCCATTTCGAGAAGGCGTCCACTATAACCAAGAATGTATGTCCTAGAAATGGTCCCCCGAAGTCAATGTGAAGCCTAGATCAGGGTCGCTGTGGAAAAGGCCATGGTGTTTGCTGCACCGGCTGGGCAGCATGATGTTGAGCCTGGCACGTAGCGCAGCTCTTCACATTTTTGCAATGTCATTGGACCAGGGTCGCTGTGGAAAAGGCCATGGTGTTTGCTGCACCGGCTGGGCAGCATGATGTTGAGCCTGGCACGTAGCGCAGCTCTTCACATTGTTTGCAATGTCATTGTCAATACCCGACCACCAGACATGGCTTCTGGCAATCATCTTGCTCTTCTTGATACCAGGGTGGCTGGCATGAAGCACGCCAAGTCCCTGGGCCTGCAATTTTCTCGAAATCACAACTCTTGATCCTCATAGTAGACAGCCCTTATGAAGACTAAGTTCACCACTTCTGGCATTGAAAGGCTTCCATTCGGGTCCCGCTGGAAGCGTGTCACCTTTCAACACAGACAGGACAACGAGTCTCAGAACGAGTCCCTTGTGGCTCGAGCAGCTGGCGAGAGGAGTCGTGGATTTGACTCCTCCAGCATGAAAATTTCAGCAGGGTGAGGGAATGCAGTGCTGTCGTTAGGCAGTGGCAGCCTACTAAGAGCATCAACATGACCTAGCTCTTTGCCCAGTTTGTAGACAAGTTGGTAATTGTAAGTAGAGAGCTTCAGAGCCCATCGGACTACTCTTGGCGAAGCTTGCACGGGAACAGGCTTGTTGGCACCCAGAAGTCCAAGAAGTGGCTTGTGGTCGTTGTGTGCTTCAAACGGTATGTCCCACAAGTACTGGTGAAACCGATCCACGCCAAACACCAAGGCCAGTGCCTCCTTGTCAAGTTGACTATAGTTTTGTTCTGCTAACGATAAACTTCTTGAAGCAAAAGCAATTGGATGTTCTCTGCCATCAGCGTCTTTGTGCGCCAAAATTGCGCCTATTCCGTAAGGTGATGCGTCACAGCTGAGGCACACAGGTCTGTCCGGGCGGAAATGTATGAGAACTGTAGCTGAAGTCACCAGGTGCTTGCAGGCAGTGAAAGCATCTTGCTGGCTTTTTCCCCACTGCCACTTGTTTCCATCACCAAGAAGCAAGTGCAATGGACGGAGAAGTGCAGAAAGGTTGGGCAAAAAACGTCGGTAGAAATTGACCAGTGCAAAGAAGCTTTGAAGTTCCTTGATGTCTTGTGGCACAGGAGCGTGCAGAATAGCAGACACTTTGTCCATGTTCGGGGAGAGGCATTCTGTACTGATGGTGTGCCCGAGATACTCAACTTGGGGCATGAAAAAGCGGCACTTTACGAGTTTCAACTTGAGGCCAGATTCTTGAAGTTTACCTATACTCCATCTCACAAATACCTTGCAGCACTGCCGAAGCTACAGGGCGTGCACAGGCAGTATCCTTTCGCAGCACATAATATAGTTCCAGGCTTAACTGTTTCATTATCAAGGAGGTACAAGGGTTCTGGCTGTGCTTCTCGCATGACGCGTTACAGCGATACGTGGCACGTTAGGCCCTTCATGCATGCACTTCACAATTTCTGAAATAATGCTGACATTACCAGCTTGTAGCCGTAATAAACACCCTAACCGCGACGACGTACAGCAACATGGCAGCCCCCCATACACCCCAGACCATCCGCTTCCATCTGAATTCGTACTTCTGACTGGCTCTCTGCCCGGAGAGCAAGAAATAAGTGGTATAATCTGCCATCGCCTAGTCTCATCTAACGCTGAGGACACAGCATCAGGTATCTTTTTTCGCTTATATCTTGATCGCTCGATTGTATTGATGCTGCTAGGACTACCGAGGCGGTGCCGAGTCGTGAAAGTGGTTTGATGTTAAATGAGCAGATGTCGCCACAACATTAGCGTTCGTGATGCGTTGACGATGCGAAACACCCTGAATGTCTATATTGTTTCCTGTGCTAATAATTTGCTGTTCCACACAAGAATAGTACGTGATTGCTGCTGAACGCGCGTTGACCATGTTGTCAAAAAAGAACTCCGTGAAAATGCCAGTATGAACACTCTTATAGAAAGAACCGCGTTCCTCACAAACGCCAGCAAATGCACCCTGTACAAGTGGGTTTCTGAACATAAAGAAACGGCGAGGTGGCGTTCTCGCAGAGGCCTTTGCGTTTTGTATTAACTGCAGGGAGCAAGTATCGACAAGGTAGGCAAGCTGACACCAAAGAGACGACAAGCACACGACGCGATGCACATGAACACGTCTTGAGGGGGGCTTTCGCTTTTCCTATTGGCTAACAAGCCCTGCAACTTCCGCAGTGCTGCAAGGTACTTCTGAGATCGAGTATAGTACTGCACGGAGGTTGCAGCAGTGCTCAGCATCATTTGCACCAGTTATGAGAATAATGTAACGCACAGTTCAAAACACACTTTTAATAGATTAAAGTAGTTGGGGCGAACTTGTGCCCGAGAAGGAAAACAACAAGCAAATCTTCTAGTCATCCCGAGAAGAGTCTTCTTTTTTCTTCTCTACCTTAGGTTCGGCGTGGGCCGCGCGCAGCTGCTATATCCTGGGTCACGCGGGCACGTGCTCTGGGCCAGACATTTAGTTTGCTTACCACGTATGCCGCAAACAATTCGGAGGGCGTAGGGATCGGCCAGCGCGCGTAACTTGAAATCATCTTGTGTCAATATCGTCGAAATAGACTGCTACATGTGGCAGATCCCTGAGCAAGTTCTCCATTTTGCGTCGAAAAATAACTCGAGCAGATGAGACCCCAAAAGGCAAGCGGGTGTATTGAAACGTCGAAATCGTAACATACTCTCTAGAGGCCTCATCCAGAATTACTTGCTGGTATGCGTCACGCAAGTCCAGCTTTGTAAATTTCTCACTTCCAGCCAGCAGAGTCCACAAGTCCTGAATCCTCGGAATGGGGTAGCATTCCACTGTTGCGGCTGGGTTAATGGTGACACCAAAGTCCCTCTGATGCGCCCATCCCTTTTTGTCACGGGAACAATCGGGGCAGCCCATCATTCTGTCTTCACTGGAACAATGATGGAATCTCTTATTAATTGCTGAATTTCTTGCGTGACTACTCCCTCTTTCAAGACATACGGCAGCGGACGTGGCTTGAACAACCGTGGTGGAGCATCTGAAGGTACATGTAGTGAAGCTGTCGCACCTTTGAACATGCCCAAACCTTCAAACACTTCAGCGTAGTCTTGCACTCAGTGTTTCACATCAGAAAGTGCATGAATGTTCACTTCAACGTCGGAGACGCCGATGCCCAATTCCTGCATCCAGTTGCGTCCAAGCAGAGTGGGTGATCTGTCGCCGGCCAGAAAAATTGGTAAGTCAGCCTCTTTACCATGAAACTTTACATGGACATCAGCTTTGCCTTGTACCTTATGCAAATCTCCGGAATAGCTTCGCAGAAACACTTGCGACTGCTGCACAGGAACCGAGGGCAGAAGCTGTAGCAAACGCGACTTGGCAATGACTGAGCCGCTGGCCCCGGTGTCCACTTCCATGCGGAGCGGCTTCCCGAAAACTTCCACAGTGACTGTAAGCGGTGGAGGCAGTGTGGCGTATTCAACTTGCCACATGTCGAAAACTTCGGCAGGCGAAGTTGTCGCGGAGGCTTCATCCTGGACAGTATTCACACGATGGCGGTTGCTCGGCGACGGTGAACTTCGTCCCAAAAACGAACGCGGGCTGGAAGAATTGCCACCTTGTGATGGCTGTTCTTTTGGTTTCTTGTTGCATACCTTCGCCAAGTGGCCTCGTTTGCGGCAGTAGTTGCAGATGGTCTGGGTGTGCTTGCAAGCAGAAGCTAGATATCCATCCCCGCGGTGGTAGCAGGAGACGCTCGCCGATGCTGCCGAGACGTGGAGGGTTGAGAAGGCGGTGCTTGTGCTAGCTTGCGCTATCTCCCCTGCTTCCTTTTTTGCTGCTTCCATTGTTAGAGCGGTCTGCACAGCGTCTTCGAAAGTTAGGTCCGATTTTTCCAGCAATCTTGTTTGGATATCTGCGTTGTTGATGCCACACAGGACATAGTCGCGGAGCATGTTGTTAAGTTCTTTAGCGAAGTTGCAGTGCTCGGAAAGGCTCTTCAGTGCCGCAAGGAAGTTGCTGACGGACTCTTCTTCAGTGCAAATGCATGAGTTGAAACGGAAATGCTGCACTACAGCAGAAGGCTTCGGGCAGTAGTGATTTCCCAGAACCAAGAGAATCTCATCCAGTGTCTTGTCACTTGGCTTGCCAGGCTTGAACAAATTGCGAAGCAACGCATAAGTCTTTTCCCGCAGCAGCTGATGAACACGGATGTTTGCTTGTCGGCAGGGGTGTCGTTTCGCCGTAAAAAATGCATTGAGCCGGTCCACGTAGCAGGGCCAGTCGTCACCTCCTCCCTCGAAAGGCTCGAGATTGCCGAAATTTGGCATTGGGATGGGCGGTCGTGTGGTAGGACTTACGAAAGAATTCGTTTCATCTTCGTCGCCAGTTGATACACGTTAGATGGCCTGAAGACTGGCAGTATTATGAGGTCATCAAGAGCTCGATAGCCAATGAGACATAACGCTGCGGGAGCCCAGAACGAACTGGCTTTATTCTTTGAACATCCCATTTCCCAAAATCCTCAGGCGTGACACTCCAACACACAAAACAACAGCGCTACGCGAGGGCACTGCGTTTTAGCTATTAAAGGGGTCGTGAAACGAAAATGAAGCTGCCCGGTTGTAATTTTCCCTGCTTCATTGAGGGTTGGACATGCCGATTCCGAAATATTTCGGCGTAATATCCAGTCTATAATTAATGACGCCCGTTTGAAATCGCAGTTTTCTTGGGCTCCTAAACGACAATGCGCCCCTATCGGCCGTCATAGGAACCAACATGTGACGTCAGTGAAACGTCATGGTAAGAGAAGTTATAAACAGAGCGTTAGCATTTTTTTGCTCCAGAATGATAGATTTATAGGAACCTAGGAAAGAAAAAAAATAACAGCAAATTTTGCGCTCTGAGCTATTTATACTGTAAAAGTACAGCGATGGTTCCGCTTTCTAGTACATCCGGGCACCGTCATGTGTTGCCTTCGCTCGCTCGGCGCGACGTCCCAGTGTTTTTCTTACTGGTTGCATTAGGTTGTATTTTACGGCGTGTTTTGGGTGGCTTAGTCCTCGCCGTGCCTACCATGTGCATCGGCAGACAGTACCACACAACTTAACAAAGTGGAAACAACGTTCGTGACTGCATACGGCACCGCAATCGAACCGGTATGATGCTACGAACCTCGGTCAACTATGGCTCAGCAAACATCGCTGTGTCGCCATGTTTCGTCGACGAAAGAGACTTTTCATTGGCTGACTTAAAGTGACGTCAGCTTTACAGTTGAGGGGAACGTGAGCAGGGAATCGAAACTGTGTTTTTATAAGCTATTAAATGAACCCGCACAATGAAATGAATCGAGGTATAGTATTGAATGGACGGCCAGGATTCTGAATACACACGTAGTTGAAAATTTTCGGAAAACGTTTCACGACCCCTTTAACATTGTGACACATGGGTTTCAGGACGATCCCACCACCTGGGTCGCGACCGTTGACTCTGTCGCCGGGAAATACTCTTAGCCAGAGTATACCAAGAAATCAGTCGCAGAAGGGCACCTCTGAGGAGGTGCACAAGCCTGGCATCATTCCAAAAAAGCAAGTATGCCTCATGGACAACTTGGAGCGCGGCACTCACGTCCACATTTGCACCGCTTCTGGGTGCCTATGACGCTCGCTTCATGGAGATGCGGTCGCGCTGGCAAGCTTGAACTGAAGACATTGCCACATATATCTGCGACAAATTACGCCTCCTGCAAGTTTGTGACATGGTCTGGCCCTCCCGGCGGCCAGACAGTATGTCATTGATGAGATATACGATCCGACGCACGTGGCCATACTGTCTGTGCCGACAGCCCAACAGGACATCCAGCAAAAGAGTTTCCTATCTGACTCCTTTCTAAAACGTTCTGCGCACTAAGAAACTATATTTCTTCAAAAAAGGACATCCAGGCTTTCTTCCGACAGGCGGCAGAGTTGCAGGAAACTGCTAGACGCCGCCTTCCTGCAGTCTCGCCACAGGAAACCATGACCACGCGACGCGGATGCTTTTCGTGCGGGCGCTACGGGCATGGTTACAAGGACTGCCCACAAGCGCCGCGTCAAGCCATTCAGTTCCAGACACGACCACTTCCAACAGTTCGGGTCCACATTGAGGGCATCGGGGAACTCACGGCGCTAGTGGATACTGGAGCTCAGCGAACAGCACTGCTTTGACGGCTTGCCCCAGTCACCCTCCAGCCTTGGACCGAGCTGCCTCTACGTGGCCACGGGGGCAGCGTGTTCCCTGTGGGTGCTGTGGACGTGCAGCTACACACCGAAGCCGGGAGCAAGTTACTTGCCGCCGTTCCCATCTTCGAGGATCTACCTGCCGACCTGGTTCTGGGAGCGGACTACATCTCTGGTCAAGTGCAACTCACCGCAGATGGCAATGGCGTCAACCTCCGCGGCTTGACCCCGAGTAGTTCCTCAGATCAAAGCTCCCAAGGTGAGCCAGCAACACTGCACATAATCTCAGTCGTACTCGAAAGGCACAAAGCACTCTTTGCCAATAGCCCGGCACAGCTTCCCGGCACTAGCATACTTCAACATCGTATACCAACTGACAATCATCCGCCGGTGTCGGTGCCGTTACGGCGATATGCAGAAAGAGAGCGAGCCGCAATTGCCGAACAAGTAGGAGAAATGTTAGCCACTAATGTAATCAGGCTGTCTAGTCTATGGGCTGCACCTGTCATTTTAGTCTGCAAAAACAACGGCAGTCTACGATTTTGTGTGGATTACAGGGAGCTAAATAAACACACCATAACGGACTCATACCTGCTTCCACGTATTGACGATGCTATTGATACTATACGAAATTCAAGATTCTTTTCATCTCTTGATATGAAAGCGGGGTATTGGCAAATCAACGTCGCCGAAGAGGATAAGTGCAAGACGGCTTTTCGTACGCTTTCTCCCTTGTACGAGTTCAACCGTATGCCTTTCGGGCTGCGAACGGCCCCAAGTACGTTCCAGCAAGCCATGAATACCATACTGGGTTCGCTGAAAGACCGTGCCTGCGTTGTGTACCTTGACGACATCCTTGTTATCGGAGTAACAGAAAAAGAACACCTGCCAAATCTCGACAAAGTTCTGAAGAGGTTGCATGACGACGGATTCCGTCTTAAACAAGAAAAATGTCAGTTTCGCTTGACGATAATACCCTATCTCGGGTATACCATATCTCAGGATGGCGTGCAGCCCCTTGCTGATAGAAGTCAAGCTGTGGCTGACTACCCTGTGCCATCCTGTATTAAACAGCTGCAGGTAATACTCGGAATCACGTCATACTTAGGAAAGTTTGTCCCCAGCTTTGCGTCAACAGCTGCACCGCTCACGGACCTGTTAAGGAAAGGGACGCAATTTGTGGTAACCTTTGCTACTCATCGTAGTCGAGCCTACCGCGGGTTCAGGCTTAGCTAGCCACAGGGCCGCGTATACCGTCACCTGCTCACGTATCGAGCATCCGCTCCGCACATGCTCGACTAGCGAAGCATTTAGTGCCGCGCGCCAAAAACAGTGTTCGATCTAACAACACACACAAACACTTTATTGCCTTTGGCGGCACCCAAAACACAGTATAACGTCCGCTCCCGAAACTCTGGGAGCAAAGGGCTCCCGCACGCGGACGGTACACCAAAATGGGAAACCGCGAGCACGTCGCAGCGGGCAATGGCGAGCTTTGACACTTCACTCGGGAAAAGGCTCCGCGCGGCTGTGCTGCGCACCCTCACGATGACCACTGGGCCTGGTCGCGAGAGCTAGGGCAAATCTCGTACATGTGGGCCTCCGGCAAGTGCGGCTCAGCGTAGTACGACCATGCACGAGCACTAAGCACCGCTCTTTGGCTTATCGTACAGAACCGGAGCTAGCACAAAGGTAAACATGCCCGCCAAGGATGCCGAGGCACCCAGGCAGGCTACAGTCTGGCGATTCCCAAAGGGGACGGCGGACGAGAACGAAAACACGTGCTTACTGTGCGCTGCCCGAGGAGAGAGAGAGAATCCCCGGCGCGCACGAGACTCGGTCTCGCCTACTCCCGCGGCCCGAGACCACGTGCAGCGCCATCTTTCACCACTTGCAGTCACGAGAGCATGGGCAAGGAGGGGGGACCGGCCGATCGGCGAAATGCCCACGCAAAGGCTTCAGGCGCGCCTCAGATCCCCACAAATTTCAATGGGGACCATCACAGGACGATGCCTTACGAATCCTTAAACATCAACTGACCTATAGCTGTGTTCTGTGCCGCTTCAATGAAGAATGGACGACAGAGGTGGACACCGATGCAAGTCATGTTGGTATAGGGTCTATTCTGATCCAGCTTGACCCGCACGGACGTGAGCGCGTGGTCGCCTATGCCAGTCGCAAACTCTCTGACGCGGAGCGCCATTACCACTCCAACGAACTAGAGTGCCTGGCTGTCGTCTGGAGCGTCGACGAGAAGTTCTGTCGCTACCTGTTTGGCCGACAATTCACTGTTGTAACGGATAACTCAGCTGTGGCGTGCATGTTCGCTAAACAGCACCTCAAACATTAGTTTGCACGGTGGATAGTGCACAGTGCACGGTGGATTACACTTACAACATCCGTCATCGCGCAGGAGTACTAAACCAGGTTGCGCATTCCTTATCGCAAAACCTAACAGGGGAATGCCCCCCTGCGAATTCGCGAAAACTGGATAATGTTCTCCCAGCAAGAAGTTTCGATTGCGCAACGCGTGGACAAAGATTTAGCCAGTGTTATGAAGTCCATATCCGACACGGGAACTCAACGCCAAATTTTCTTTACACGAAAGCACGCTGTATTGTTGTCGTTGGGTCGACAAGCAAGACGAAGGCCACCTTCTGGTCATTCCTACCTCCTTACGTTCGAGTGTTCTGCGTACCATCCATGACACACCCTATGGAGGACACATCGGCTACCGGGCAACTTTGCGCAAAGCACAAAAGTGCTTTTGGTGGCCGCGAATGGACAGGAACGTGCGTTCGTATGTCGCAACCTGTAACGTGTGCCAGCAACACAAATGGCGTCCAGGCTGTCGACCTGGATTACTTAAACCTGTTATGCCTCCAGAGACAATCTTTCACACTGTGGGAATAGACCACATCGGGCCTTTTCCAACATTGGCAGTGGGTAACGGATATATTATAGTAGCTGTGGACTACTTGTCAAGATATATAGAGGTCGCTGCCATGCATTCCCTTGCCGCCTGCTGTGTCATAGACTTTCTACGTGACCGCTTCGAATGGAGACACGTCAACTACTTTCCGCAGCCGCAAGCTCCGTGCCTACCTCCGGCAAGCGGGAGTTGAGCATCATTTTGCGGCCACCTACCACCCCCCAAGTGAACGGCCTGACAGAGAGGTCGAACCAGACCCTACAAGCTTGACTCGCACCGTATTGCAAGAACAACATGCCCGGCGAGGCCGACTGGGCAGAGCATCTCAAAGCGGCTGCATATGCAGTTAACACGGCATTGCAGAGTTCAGCCGAAACCCTCCCCATACGAAATCGTCTACGGCCAACTACCAAAACTTGGCGCTACACTTTCCTTAGACACGCCTGTACAAGCTGGACATTCTGTTGCGCGAGGGACACATTGCCACAAAATACGAACCGAGGCGCACTCGAGATTGTAGTTAGTTTCGTTTTCAATGGCTGGCCGATTCTTGTGTACATGTTTTGTTTGGCGTGAATTATGAGTGTTCTTAGATTTTTTGACATTTCTTTTGATCAAGGGTGTTTGCTGTGCAACCTCCAACTCATGTCTCTCTCTCAATCCCATCCACTGCAAGCACTCCTGAGATAATCTTGACATTGGGGTAGCACCATAGGAGAGGGCAAGTATCACTGGGAGGCTTGGCTCTGGCCCGGTTACTGAAGGGCTTGCCAGGCCACTTCATGTCAGCTACAAATTGCTAGCTGCCAATCTGCAGATGTTGGCATGAGGTGGATGCAGTTGTGCTGCTGTTGGTTTTTATGACATGTGAACACAGATGTTGCACAGGGCTCCAGACAACTGTCAGACTGTTGATGTCACTGATCCAAACCTGTTTGCCAGGCAAACACAGCCCACAGCAGCGTGCCCTCTGTTCAAGACCCTCATCTCTCTCTGCTTCCTAGTGCGCTCAGGTCACCTCCTGATCTCGACGTCATTTGCCTTGAAGAGTTGTGCTCACCTTATCTGAGCCTTCAAATGATGCCCGACAGGGCTGGGCAGAGATACTCGTAAAGGTATTCCGGAATACAGATATCGAAATACATGGGTTGGAAGCCTAAAATACAGATACTGAGATACATTTGTCTTTGACGTAACCGAATATTTCGGAGATACTTTCCCAAAAAGGCGAAAAAAGTATTCCGGAATACAGATACAGCAATACAGATACTGAAATACTTTTTATTTCGGGATGTTCGTACTCCGAAAAAAAACATTTATTAAGTGCAGCATAACATTGCAAATGTTGCAGCGCTATGACACTTGCAATGTATTTATTTATCACAGTACTCTGAGCGCCGTTAAGGCATTGCGAAAGAGGTTTACACTGTACACAATTGTTAATAACAACATATTTACAGGTATCAGTTGCAATAAAAAATTATATTTTATCACCACAAGAGTAACACGCATTGTACACCGAAAAGGACATACTTGGTGGCAACAATATCAGCTACGCCAGAAATAGCATAGTTCAAGCAAATTGCCGGAATCACTAACGAACACCACTAAATGAAAAAAAAAGTATACATTTATTGAACACATAAGAAATATTTTGCTGAAAAGGTTGGTGTGTTAATTACACTTAAGCAACAGGAGTTTCTCAAATAGGCCGTCATCAAAACATCGTCGGTTCGGCCTCAACACCAGACTCGTGAACGAGAAAAGTCTCTCTACTGCGGCAGAGGAGCATAAATTTGTGTTATAGCGGATAAATACCGCCTTCATGGCGGGATAGTCCTGCAGCATGGTGATATCCCTTCTCGGGTCGCCTAAATACCCGAAAACTTCTGCCCTCACGTGGGTCTGTTCTGACCGTTCAGATGCCGAAGTGTCCCCCCCCCGTCTTCAAAGTTGTAAAAAGCCGTCAATAATTACCACCGATGACGACGACTCGTCGCACGTGTCCGTTTGGAGCGGTGCATGCGCCTCAGCCGCTCGCACGGGCAAGCTTTCAAAGTCTGAAGATTTAGTCACTTCGCTTGAGGTCCACCGCATCTTGAAGAATGGGTGTGAGCAAGATGCAAGTATTGCCTCATCATTTTCCATACTGAAAAACGCAGAAAAGTGCTTTTGGAGACCCGGTTAGACAGCTGTCTAAGATGATAGATCCGTGCCGAATTTTTTGCTTCATACAAATTAGCTTCTTTTCTACTGTGAGAAGTGTTGGCAGAAGCTCTCCATAGTAGCCGCAGCTGCTTTTCTGCAAGATATCGATTGCTGAAAAAAAAATATTTTATAACGTAAGCTGCTTGATTTTCTCCAGTGATGGTGATCGAAAGTAACTTGTAATTAATAAATGGAGATGACTCTTCAAAACATTTATAAAAAAAGTACCTCACCTGCAGCGATTGGGTAGAGAATCCCACGATATTCGTCCAGAAAGTCCAACTCTGTGTCTCTTATATATGGTAGGTTGAGCTTCTCTGAGAGTGTCTTGAGTTTCCCTTTGTTCGTGAGAAGTACATCCAATGCATGGTAGGGAGAGCTCCACCGTGTGATGCAGGGTGTTGGCAGCTGTCTTCCGAGAACTGATAGCACCGTCTCTGCAGACTTTGGCCGATTTGATGAGCCCCAATACTGAGTGCATTTCGCCATTACACTGTCGTGGAGACGGCTTCACGTAGGGCTTCTGTTGAGGGCTTTCTTGATGTCAGCCGTGGCGACGAGGCTTCAAGTATGACACACGCATCGCAGATGATGAGGAAGCGATGACCCCGACAGTTCAAGCGGAAACGTAACATCGATTTCCCGAATCTGTAAAGAAACAAGAGGGGTCAGTAAATTCCCGTTCCCTCCTTCACCAAAACAAATGCGAACTCTAGCTTCAACCACAGATCAGGTGAAATAGCTTTGAGAAAAATATTCGAAGAGAGACATTAATGCGTACCGTCAGTGGTGTCATCGATTCCAAATTTCTTGAAAGCCTTTACAAAGTTGCTTTTCCTGATCTGTAAAGAAACAAGAGGGGTCAGTAAATTCCCGTTCCCTCCTTCACCAAAACAAATGCGAACTCTAGCTTCAACCACAGATCAGGTGAAATAGCTTTGAGAGAAATATTCAAAGAGAGACATTAATGCGTACCGTCAGTGGTGTCATCGATTCCAAATTTCTTGAAAGCCTTTACAAAGTTGCTTCCGTTGTCGGTCACTGTGCCTACGACTTGCTTCGTTTCCAGGCTGAAGTCTGCTTAGACATCCAAAAGCAGCTCTGCTACACAGTCTTATGAGTGCGTTCCAAGAAAGCATTTGCAAGCTAGAGCTGTCGATTTGCATTCAAGCGTGTCGAAATCAATCTGAAAAGACAGGGTAAATTAAATTGCACAGGGTTATTTACAGAATCCACTGACTAAGCAATTTTAGGTATGAACAGCACTGAGTAATCTTTGAGGCAAATAATACGTCGAATTTGTTGCCAATCCGAGCATGGTTGTTACGGTGAATCGTCTTGTTCAGTGCAACTCAAGCCTTTCAAGAAAATCACCCAAAGCTAGAAATTTACTCTTAGTCAACGTGTTGGTCAACCTCTTCCAAAAGTTATGTTTTCTGTCTCGTGTGCGGAGTCGCGCACGGTGCAAGAGCACCCGCGTACAATAGCAGGTGCAAAGCTGCATTATCTATTGGCCTACAAAATAATTGAAATTGCCTAGTTACCCAGTGTGCTGTTACACCCATGAAGCTTTTTGTTGAAGTAGACCACACGTCCGCAGTGGTACACACATGTGTCGTCGCTTGTAGCTCACTTCTGATGCTGCGAAGTTTGTCTTCGAATGCATCATCTATCCTTCTCCCAGTGTCCTTCGAGACATCAGCACCACATCAGGGCAAGTTCCTGAAAATATGTGACATGCAGGATTATTCGCCTAACACACCAATAGAGCAAGAACTGTTCCAGCTTGAATGCCGTTACTTACCCTTGACGAACTGCTGAAAAGCATCTTCCTCCACAAATTGCTGAGGGAGCATGGACTTGACAATCAAGTTCTGCAGAAGCTCATCGAACTTCTTTTGACCTGGACGGTTTTTGGCTAAACCAAAATAGTTGTCCAGACTTGCTGTGGATTCTAGCTGCTTGGTGCGCTCGCGTTCGTTTGCTTTCTCGCATCCAGAACTGCACTTCCGGGGCCTCTTGAGGTACTGCTCATATTCTGATGCACCATTTGGATGTACCCTCTGGGAATAAATAAAACGTATTCGAGCTCAAAGGAACGTATGGCAATTATAGAGACACAACTATAACAACTGGGATAAAGATACATGTTTCTTACCTTGAAATGGACTTTGAAGTTTGACGTCGATGTCCAGGAACCAGAAATTACTTTTCCGCAAAGCTTACATTCTGCTTTGAGCACCGAAGCATTGGATCCATCTTCTACGGGTTCAAAGAACGTGCCATCCAGTATAGACCGTGCTGCATGGCCTTCACCGTTCGCCATTGCTCGGTCTTGTGACGTATGCTTCAGTGGTGCCTTGCTCGTCGTCGGCGTTCTCAAGACTGCAGCTCGTGTGGCTTGTGTCGCGACTGGAAGGCTAAACCTTCCTACTGTACAACGAGACGCCACTTAAATACAGTAGAGACAGCTCAGCCAAGTGTTGCCAGGCGAGAGTTGTCGCGTCGGCAAAGGGCACTAACATTTCATTGTGGCCGGTGCTGTGATGACAGGTCATTGAACGGCCATCATGTTAAAGGGCGCCTCGTCCAGTGGCCACACGGCATGGGCGCCAGCAGGATTTTGTTTTTGTTGTTTCTTTTTTTTGGGGGGGGCTGGGCGGGGGGAGGGGTGGAGCGTTAGTTTTGCTTGGGTGAGGGGGCAAGTACTGGTGGGGCTTGAGGGGGGGCAAGTGCCCCTTTTGCAGCCCCTTGCCGATGCCCATGCCACACGCACATACATTTACACACGACCAGGTGGCGGAGGGCCACCGACCGTGAGAAGGAATAGTTGCCTACAATGTGGCTTGGCGGAGACAACATCGACGCTTCAGCACTCGGTGGAGACACCACTTCGAAAGCCGCCTACATACCACCTAGCCCAAGCTGCTACCCCTCCCGAGTTTCGTCGGCACCGGGCCGGACGGCTGCGGATTCGACTGTTTTACCTAAGTACAGTTGAGCCCCATATGTCAAAACTACACTATTCAAACATTGGTTTCCCAAAATCACATTCTTTGGGGGGGTCAGAGAGTTTCAGCCCTCCGAGGTCGGTCCTGCCAGCTCTCTCAAAACAGTAAGTGGGAACAGGGACAGTTGCTCATTTCACAGACGGCTCGATGGGCGTTGCCATAATTCTCTCAGGGCTGCGCTAAACAGGCGTGACCCCCCCAAAACGCACTGCTGATGCTGTGCGCAGCTCAGCATAGCGGCGTTTTTTTTTCTGTTATACTCGCTCGGCACCTGGGTCGAAGGGGTCACTTCTCGCGGGGGCCATCTTAATGCTCGGTCAAAATTTGAATAAAGCTTTCACAACCACTGATGCTACCAGCTCCCACTCCAGCAAGTCCCAACAGGTGAAGTCGGAGCCGGCGGGGCCGGAGCTCGGTACAACAAAAGACCGTTCAACGCTTGTAAATCAACTAAGAATGCGCCGTGACATGCTGGAGGGGTGGCTGAAAGCACGACAATGACAGCCATCGTCGAGTCACTTCCGCCACAACTATGGGAAATGCTTTTGGAAGTGCTGCCGCTTTGGGAATTGAACGCGCGCGAAGCGCTGCAGAGCCTCTGTTTCAAGGCGGTATACATACGGGGGTTATGAATAGCTGGCTGTCCGCCCGAAAAAAAAAATTAGTCGCGCTGCACTGGTCTTGAGAGAACGCGACTTTCTTCGGCAGAGGCCGATCAGCCTCTGTGGTTCTGCCGTCAGCGGCATGGCATGCTTTGCCACATGGGCCATTCGGTGCCTGTGGGGAAACAATCGCTGCTTTCCCAGTGTCTGCGACAGACACACGCCTTTGCTTGTTTAACACACACAGAAAGAAAAGAAATATATTCTTTCCCCTTCGAAAACGCGCCTCAGCTCATTTCCGAAAAAAAAAAGAAAGTAAAGAGATACCCGTGCTCCGCACGGTATCACGATACAACTGATGCATCGTAAAAATATTTCACTACTGAGATACAAATACATTTTTCAAATGTTTTTCGATACAGAAATACAGATACTCAAAAGTATCTCTGAAATACGATCACGATACTCTTGTATCGCGATACTGCCCAGCCCTGATGCCCGGCATGTGAGAAAAGGCCAGCAGGGTCGGTCTTCCAGCTTATCGAGAAGGTCTTTGACTGTTCAGACCACTCATTCTGCCTTAGCCATGTGCACAGACTTGGGTGGTAAACAGCTCTTGGCATTTGCCATTGTACAAGCCCGAACACCTTGTTTTAGTTTGATGCATGGATTGCCTTTCAGGTCATGCTGTAACGGTTATGCTGCGATTTGAAAGACTCTGTTGTTAGTATCCCATGATGTGCTGACTGAAAGACTTGACCAAACGTCGGCAACAGTGTTCATACGATGTGTTCCCTGAACATGCTTCAAATGTGAAATGGTTCACCTGATGCCTTGGTGGCCACTATCTCTACCCCAGCACATTGAGGATGGCAGACAGTGATGTAAAGTGTAATGTTTGGCTGGCCATATCAACACATATTCTTGCCCATTGTATATATAATGCATTTAGTTGCAAAGCAAAGGCTGTTATTTGTTTGTTTCTTGAAAATTTCTGTAGACACTGATGGCTCACTTTATCCTCTTACAACAGGACACCTCACGTGCCCAGCGAACTGTGTTTGAATTTGTCCACCTGTCACCTGTGAAGGTAAGTTGTCACCAGGTGAGGGGGGAGGAGGTTGTGTGGGAACTCTGCTTTCAGATACATCTGAGCTTCAGCCCACGAGGCACTGTGCAGAAGGCCGACAGAGATGGCCTTGATGTTCTGGATGTCTTCCTCAACTCAGTCGGAGCCACAATCAGTGAAATCAAGGGTGTGGAGCTCAGGTGAGGTGGTTATTAACACCCACTTTTTGGCTCCATCAAACTTTGTTGTCAATATTTGGACATGATCCGATCATGGTGAATTTCAATATTCATCGGTAAATTCCAGTATGCACAAAATGCAATAGTCAAGGTCAGTGTTTCCACTTATTGTAAAAAAAAAACAAAAAACATACACTCAAACTTTGATCTTAAACCTAAATATAATTAAATTCACTTTATTACAAAGCTGTTAACGTTTTAGAACTTCATGGTTATAGAATGCCATCTACATGCAACAAAGCGTTTATTCACAATTTCAATAAAACATAAGTTTCAGTGCTGCGTAAAGGAAGCCCAAGGCAGTAAATTGAATCCTCTGCTGGTGCCATTAGTCAGAACTCGTGGTTCTTGCGAATGCATTTTTCAAATCATGAGCAGCAGCAGCCGAAGTTGTCTAGCATGTTTTCTGGCTGTGGTTGCAGGAAACCTGCTCTCATGGGAGACAAAAAGCATGCATGCAAGTTTTCTAGCACATCATATTGTGTACACTCTATGACCATAGCATAGTACCGTATTTCATGCTGCTCATTCCTTGCATTCCTTGCACCAAGCTGTTTACCTCTAGCCCATGCTTTCTGTGGGTGAGTATTTTGGCCGGCTCGTGTCCCTATTGCCACATGCATGTCATTAACAGTTTGTTGTGCGATAAGGGCGATTGCTTTTGCTTGTCTTTTCCATACACACTCAGGGTAGTTGCCTTAAATAATTACTTGCACGTCTTATCGAATTCCACAATAAATGGTAGGTAGGTAAAAACAAGCTAGGGTAGTGAACGGAGGTCAACAGTCTCTTGCCACAACAGGCACACTTGCAGTGAAGCTGCTATACTGTCTTTTCTTCTTTTTTTTGGTGACGCGCAACTTCGCTCCAAATAAAGTATTTTTCTTTGTTCCTGCACCATTGACACCACGTACATGCCGTACATGACACTAAGTAGACAAAATTGACAAAACATGTATAGTAAAGCTGTGCAAATAGCAAAATTTTGGGTGTGAAGTGAATTTGAATATTAAAGTTTGAGTGAAAATCAAATCGAATATTTTTCTAGTATTTCTCGAATATTTTTGGAATAATTCAAAGCGAATTTACAACAATAAAAGAGTTGGGGGGATCCTCAAGCATATTCTTATGATAGGAATGTGAAAGCGTTCCCTTTGGCTAGGTTGACAAAGCACTCGAAGGGTACTGCTAAGTGGTGCTTCCTAGTTGTCTTATGAAGAATGAGGAAAATGCAGAGGTCGAATTGTGTTCATTAACTGATTTGGTATAACCAGAATGGTTTCGACAACACTTTACGTGAAAGTAAAAGGCGCTATTTCCTCGACCACCTCTGTGGACGCCTAACTGATATGGACGACAAGGGTGCGCTTCCTGTGATTCGGGAAGTTCTGCAGTGGTGTCTATGCAAGCAGGTGTTTGGTGAGCGGCATCACCACGGTCCCGAGCCAACGGGGGGGGGTCTTGACCCCCCTCCCACGCCAAGCCATGTGTGTTTGAGCAGCAGAGACAAAAAAAAGAGGTAGAAGAAACAGCTTAGCTCTGCACTTCCTTCAGGTTTGGCACTCTTAGTGCGACGCTGGCTTTTTTTTTTTTTTTTGAGTGTCTGACTCTACAGGTACATTTTAGATATACTCTGTTATTCAAAACAGATTGAAAACTACATATGCGGTTTCATGCCATCACATGATAACATTTATGTGCAATATAGTCTTTCTTTATTTCCTGTTCTACATTCTGTGATATGAAAACAACTCCTCTTCACCGTTGCTAAAGCGTGTAATTATGTTTTCTGTTGCGTCCTGTTTGCATTAATGTTTGCCCTACCTTCAGGTTGGCCTTTTTCGAGCAGAAGGGGCGGCTTGTGTCAGCAGTGGAGCTGCTGGAGGATGTCAGGGCACACTACACCTCGCAAGTAGTGCAGCAGTGTTACGTCCTCATCCTGGGCATGGATGTGCTTGGCAATCCTTACACTCTCATCAGGGACTTCACCAAAGGCTTCGGAGGCTTCTTCTACGAACCCTCTGTGGTCAGTACTTTTCTCTGCTCTTGGGAAAGGTATGCCCACGATTTGTAGTAAGCAGAGTATTACTGGTTTTCATTATAAAACAGCCTTTGTTTTTAAAGTTACACTAACTGATACACTGCCCCAACATCCCAACTTGTGCTATGGCCAATAGGCATCGCTTTACTCTGGCCACACGGCATCATAACCATAAAATTTTGAGCAAGAGCCCCCCACCCCCCCCCCCTCCCATGGTGAAAGATAATCGGGTAAGATTGGGATCGGTGTCACGAATTATCTCGGGAGCGCTTGCAAGGGATCGGAATGAGAGAGACGGGAGACCGTGGTGGCACTGCAAAACCGACTTTATCACATAGGCACCGGGCGGCCGTCGTACGGCGCCAGCGGCGCCCCCTCCCGAAAAAGCGCCCCTATCGGCGGCAGCGAAAGCACTGGCATGTGAAGCAGACGACGCGGAGAAGGCTCTGCTACTTTCGGCAACGTATTCAAGTAGTAGCGGCGGCGTTTCTTTTTAGACAATCGCAAGCTGTAAGCTGTTTCGTTTGTCGCCCAAGGCAAAGAGAAGCGGCAGCAACAGTGTTTCTTGAACAAAGCACGAAGCGTTCGACTGTCGGACATGTGTTCAGATAACGGGGCCACTCGTCGGGCTCCAGGGAGACTCCCCCGCAGTCGCTTGCGGTTGTGGCAGCATTCAATGGTCGCCAAGTCATCAAGAAAGGATGACACACGTTCTTTTCATGTCTTCACACCCAGGAGCACCGTCAGAACGTCAATCGACTAGGCTTCTTTGCATGGTGCTGTGCTTTTATGCGTTTGCTTTCGTTTGGTGGCGGGCCCGAGACACGATGCCTCCTCCCTTTCGGGACTGCAAATGAGACCGACCCGATTGGCGAAAGTGTTGTAAAATAAACATCTTTGTATTTTAACTGTCAAACTCGTTGCTCCTCACTGTTGGGCTCCTGGCGGGAAGGCGAGTACTGACAGCGCACGTGCACTAATGGCGATGCCAGTTACATTGCGTTGCGGCTTTCAAGGCTTGACCAGCCGGCGTACGCGTTTTCATGCATTTGCTCTAGAGAAGGGTCACCGCTTGCACGAAGCTGGCCACGTGCTTGACATCAAGGAATATAAAAGCGACAACGACTGCAAATTGCTTTGCAAGTGCACCCCGCAGACGAAGTTCAATGCGATAAGCTACGATGTGGAGCTAGACCTAGGTATCCCCATTCCTATTTCTATTTTAAACGCAAAGTATTTCTTATTTCTATCTATAAATGCCTCTATTTCTCTATCTAGCCGCCTACGTCTGGGCGCTCTCGTGGTCGCCTGCTTAAGTTGACATTAACCAAAATTGGCATAGGTGGGTACGAAAATAAGACGAACATGGCTGTCTGGTTGTGATATGTTGGCATGAGTAGCGCGAAAATCTTTCCAGTCACGTGCGGCACATACCGGGCATATACCACGGGCCGCGGGATGCTGGTATGAGGCACAGGTGATTCACAGTGGATCGACCCAGGAACGGCGAGAACAGACATTGATAATTTAAGCGGGTGCATGTCCAAAAAATCCGGCATCAGCCACGTGAACCCGACGTATGCAAAGAATAGAAATCCGGATGCCAGCAGGAGTCGAAACCAGGTACTCTGAGCGGATATCAAATATTCTACCACAGAGCCAAGCCATGACTTGAAATTACTTTTCAAAAGATCCTATGCGCAAGAAAAATGTCGGTGCAACCAACGTCAATTGTGGTTGCAGCGCTGGCTATCTAATTTCATGACAAGGTAATAAACATTACTCATGTACTCATATGAAACAGACATTACGTCGGCTTAACGCCAATCTTGGTTTTATTAAGACTTCTTGTTGGGCGAGTTGGTTAACATCAAAGGGGTACATAGTAGCGCAAACTTAGAAAATAGACACGAGAAAAGAAGTAGGAGGGAGAGCAGAAAGGTCGAACGCTCCCTCGTACTTGTTTTCTCGTGTCTTTATTTTCTAAGTTTGTGCTACTATGTACCCCTTTGATTTCAATGTTGGCTCCGCTTTTATAACCGTCAGATAAACATTACATATGTGCTCCTATGAATCTGCAAGCTATATTCAAGCGTTGCTCGACCCTGAACAATACTCTGATCAACGCTACGCGTATGATATTCACATCATCGGCACGAAATGTGAATCGCACCGTAGCGTGCGCTTCGTTTCAATAACACTGACGTCTGTTCTCTAACGTGAGCGCTAACATTACGTCAGACCACAAGTTAGCCTTTAAACCTCAGTGTAGTCGGCATGCTTATTAAGCACACTATGTGCACACAACTCCATCTACAAAAACACGTCGATCCACCTCGTTACGCGTGACTTAAAGGGGTGGTGCCACCAAATTTGTGGCTAGCGCGTTCTTCGCTGCAAGCGTTTCTTATAGCTCTAGGAAGCATGATACACGCACCAAGATTCACGTATTCTCGCTAAGTAATTTAATATCGCCTTATTTATGCGGACAACTTTCGGTTTCGGTTTCTGGGCACCAAGTTGGGCAGTGACGTAGCAGTGTAGTAGGCTTGGTCACGTGATCATACACGGCTCGCGCAAGGATGCGCAGCACTTTGCCAGAAAGCAATCGAAACTCGGCAAGTGATGTAGCAACCGATGCTTTGCCGGTACGTACGTTCTGGAGGTAACAGAGGTCCCAAGGACACTCACGTCACTACAGATATGGTGTGACGTCACTACAACTTTCGTTGTCCTTTACGTCAGTTTTGACGCACTAGAGATGGGCATCGATTGGGAGAATGAGCATTTAGGTACACTTTGGAAGTGAATTAAAGTATATTCTAAACGTTTGCTGTGTCCGACCATTCGTGTGGAGTGTCCTTGCATACAGAGGAAACCCACAACAGGCTTCTTATAGCCTCAAAATTTGATGGCACCACTCCTCTAAAGCTAAAAAAAAAAATGCAGCATAGACTCGCTGATTCCCATAAAATCGGTTCCCACAATACGTGGGATCTGCCGAATTTTTCCTAATACTTTGTTATTCTGTCTATACGTTAACATTGTCCCCTAACATTAAAAAAATAGAGCGTACGTCTCCCATTCCCTTCTCGTCTTTACTGGATGCTTCGCCGATTGCACTTGTTCCTCGGTTGTAGTTTTGCACGCCCCCGTTCCTGTTATGTTTTCCATTGATTTTCGATCCTTCGCCGACCCTTAAGATATTGTAATCTTCAGTCTTCGCGCACGCGTAGATTTCGGCAGCGCACGACACAAGCGACGAGAGCACAATGAAGAGAAACGAACGTCCAGCCCCGCGCCCCCCGCAGCAAGCGCCTGCACCCTTTTCGGCACTCCCATTCCATTAGTTCCCCGTCGCCACCGAAAGAGGCACCACCAGTCCCCGCGCCTGGTGCCTATACACAAAGAAAGGACGGAGACAACAAACGCTAAACAATGCACATAACAGAAATGGGCTACAAACCGAAACAGAAACTAGTCAGCAATTGACGTTAAATCCAACTCTATCTCAAGTCGCGTCTGGCCACTATGACTCTACACATGTCTCGCACCACCACCGTGCTCGCGCCCTAATCGAATGTCTATTGCTCGTATGGTCCGCGCGAAACGAAGTCAGACAAAAGCTCACTCAATCACGTCGAGGATGTCCTCGGAGACGTCTCACAGTCGTTGTCGTCGACTCGTGTCCCAGCTGCTCGTCTCCCTCGCTCGTACTCCGGTCGCCGTCGGTGTCTTCGTCGGACTTGGCAGGGTTAGGCCTAGTTCCTTGCCACCCAATCAATGCCTCCTAGACTAGATGCCTGCGACGTGAGCCGAAGAGCTGGTTCCCGGCCCTCTCCTGTTCTCTCCTCCTCCGCTCCACCAAACAGTGTCGGCTGCGAGCGCTCGCTGCGGCGGCCGCTTTCAACCTCGCAGCCTCCGAGATTAAAGCAATGTCTACTGCCGTCCCGGAGGCAGCGCGGCCGTGCCTCTGTGATGGCGTCACTTCCGAATCTAGCGGAAGTAGTAGTGTCGGCTGCGAGCTCCTCGCGGAGAAAGCACTGAACCACGAGGAACATCCCGTCCCAATGGGAAAGCGTGCGACGTCGCAGGCATCTTTCTAGAGGAGGCGTTGACCCGATCCAACCGAACCTGGCTCTCTGGGGATTGTCGGTTGAAGGCCTGCCGTCTGGTCAAGAAGTGGAAACGCTGCTGGTGCGTCGGAAACTGCCGAGGTGAGGCTTCTGCAAGCCAGGGGAGCCTCGCTGGTCACTTGCCCAAGTCGAGGACCGCTTCCCAAGCCTCACGCTGCTGCCATCGGCACCGAGCTACCGCTGCTCGCCGCAAGTGTGACGCTGACTTCTTCCAACTTCTTCCTACTCCGGGCTGACACGGCTCGGGTCGCGTGGCACGCGCCCTTCGCCGTCCAATCACGTGCGCCGTCGTGGCAGCGGAGCACCCCATCGGGTACTTTTCCGTGGCTCCGCACACCATCAGCACTCGCATACCTTCGGCACGTGCCTCGTGCGCCCCTTACTCATCACAGCCCTTGCTCGGTCGTGGACCAAAATTCAAGATGGCAGCGGAAGAGCCCCCCAAGAAAAATGTGCACCTGTGCTTGTAATGAAAAGTTTTAATGAATACACATGCATTGTACTGTTTTTACTGAACCTTAGGGAATTCTCATGTGAAATTTTAGGCATTATGACTAGGGGGAAAGACGCTTTTCATATATTTGGCAATTATGAATGTAATCCCTAGGCACCACACTGTAAAAGTACTAAGAAATCATGTACATGTGTAGAGACTCTGAGAACCGGGCAACAGACGCAAGTAGTTGGTTGTCTGCGTGGATTCGGGTGTGGACAGGTGACGGCTGCATAGTCTGGTCCAGGCTTGAAGAATGATGTCAACGTTCATGACTCCAGGCCTTCCTTGCCCATCTTTGGCTTCACCGGCATTTGGTCTAGGCTTCCACGATCAGCCTACACGTCTCCAGGCCATTGCTGGAAAACCGACTGCCCTGTTCCCCACACTCAGTAGTCAAACCTGCTCTTCCGTCCTTCACCACCGCTGCTGCTTCTCCGCTCGCATTCTTTCCAACTCCTCCTGAATTTTCTTCTTTCTCTTCCTTCTTTTTGTCCTGTGCTTCATTTCTGTCACATGCTACGTCATTTTCTTCTTTATTCACTGGCCACGATTTTATTCGTGACACCCTGTCACCACTTGGTCGCCATAACCTTTAACATTTAGCCTCAGGCAAGGAGTAAATTTTGCCCAAACTTTGCAAGAGTTCGGACAGGTTCTTTTTGGCTAGCAACGCCGGGCTCGAGCTTCCCGATGGAGATCACCAGTGTCTTAGAAAAGATGCTCCGGAGGAAGACGCCTTCACCGCTGGACATTTTATAACACATACTTTATGTACAAAACTATTTACAGAGCAAATGGTAGCAAAAACTTCCCCATCACCCACTAAAGGGAACCATGTGTGGATGCGAAGCAGCGGGGAGATAATTAGCTTGAGTGGGAGGAACGTCACTGCTCTCGTTTCACGGCAGCAGTCCGGGCGCTCATCGCGGCGCTGCACAGGAGAGAGAATGAGGTGCGCGCGCTCCGGCATTTTCATACCGCGGAACTACCGTGGCGCCCCCCAGCGGAGTATGCAGCTGTCGCACCACCTGTCGTGCACACCGCTCCGTAGAGGATTCCTAGAGGAGAGGACGGGGGGGGGACCGTAGGAGAGGGGGAGGGGACGTGCATGCGCTGTGGGAGTGTGGGACGCGGGAGCCGCACCGTAGAGTAGAGAATTCCTAGAGGAGAGAGGGGAGAGGAGGCGCATGCGCTGTGGGGATGGGGGACGCGGGCGTCACTCCCTACCGTGGCGCCCCCAGCTGAGTATGCAGCTGTCGCACCACCTGTCGTGCGCGCCGCTCCATAGAGGATTCCTAGAGGAGAGGACGGGGGGGGGGGGGGACCGTAGGAGAGGAGAGAGAGAGGGGAGGGGACGTGCATGTGCTGTGGGCGTGTGGGACGCGGGAGCTGCTCCGTAGAGTAGAGGATTCCTAGAGGAGAGAGGGGGAAGAGGACGCGCATGCACTGAGTGGCCGGACGCGGGACACGGGAGGGACGCAGGACAGACATAGCCCCGAGCATAAGATGCTTCGCATCTAAAAGGAAGAGTGGAGCTGTGGGCAAATGTGGGCGCAGGCTAGCCAGACGTACACAGAGAACACCCATGAACAAAGAGGTACCACTTATATACATACAGGCAGACATAGGACTAGACGAGACACAAACACCTACACAGTTACACTCGCGTGCTCATGCAGCGACTAGCACTAATGTTTTTAGATGCGAAGCATCTTATGCTCGGGGCTCTGTCCGTCCCTCCCGCGTCCGGCCACTGTCATGAAGTAGGGAAGCACCCATTATGCGAACCAGAACACTGTAGTAATATGAAGGCCGTCAACCCTTACACAGTCATCAGAGTCATGGCCGAGAGCACAGAGAGGCTGCTTAGCAATGGCTAGGCAGGTGGTGTCTGTGGCCCAGGTTGACCCCATTCCTTGAGTCATGGCCGAGAGCACAGAGAGGCTGCTTAGCAATGGCTAGGCAGGTGGTGTCTGTCGCCCAGGTTGACCCCATTCCTTGATCTTGCTTGCATGTGTTTGGAGGGGGCTTAGTCCTTCCCGCGTCCCACACCACCACAGCGCGTGCGCGTCCCCTCCCCATCTCTCTCCTACGCTCACCCCGTTTCTCTCCTCTGGGAATCATCTACTCTACGGAGCGGCGCATGCGCGTCCTCTCTCCTCTACGCTTCGGAGCGGCTCCGGCGTCCTCTCTCCTCTTGGAATCATCTACTCTACGGAGCGGCTCACACGTCCCACACCCCCCACAGCGCATGCACGTCCCCTCTCTCTCCTCTCCTACGGTCCCCCCCCCCCCCCCGTCCTTTTCTCTAGGAATCCTCTACGGAGCGGCGTGAACGACAGGTGGTGTGACAGCTGCATAATCCGCTAGGGGCGCCACGGTAGTTCCGCAGTATGAAAATGACAGAGCGCGCGCGCCTCATTCTCTCTCCTGCGCAGCGCCGCGATGAGCGCCCGGACCACTGCCGTGAAATGAGAGCGGCGGCGTTTCTCCTGCTCAAGCTAATTATCTCCCCGCTGCTTCGCATCCACACATGGTTCCCTTTAGCGGGAGATGGGGAATTTTTTTTTGCACTCACACCACACTGGGTTAAGTCGCGGTGCATCAGCTGTGGTGTAGTCGGAGAGAGGCTCCCACCGCTCGTCTGGCGTAGCCCGAACTGGAGCCGGGTCGCACTTGCACTTGGCCAAGGCGGCGATGCACACCGTGAGGTCGTCTGGGCGCCAAGGATCGGGGCGCGGTCACTCAGCGCCAGGGGCGGAGCGCGTTGAACCCGGGTCAGTGCCGGGGCATGGCCCAGCCCAGCAACGAAGTGCCAGGGAACATCCAGCACTACAGTGTCTACGCCTGGAACAGCACCTGGAACGACGCCAGGTACAGCGCCTCGAAGGACGACGCCAGGAACGTCACCAGGGACAGCCTCAAGGGACAGGTGGGGCAAAGCCCAGCCTGGAATGACCCCACGATCGTGGAAGCCAAGACGAAGCCCGGGCCAGCAGGGCAGGACAGTCAGGGTGTGGCCCGATGTCCGATCACCGATGCGTCTCTGCCACTCGCCGAGCTGTCCTCGTTGCTCAAGAGTTTCTCTCGAGCCTACGCACGAACACGCACATAGTCTCACTTCCCGTCACTATCACCATCACAGTGATTCCTGCGCGCTTCAAAATCCAATATCGGCCCCGTACACCGACCACAAATACACGTCAACGCCGGCGCACACGCCCAGTCAATGTTTTACCACAGGGGCCTTAAAGCAGCAGTCCAGCTGGCATGCTCTGTAGGTAGGCGAAAGACATCCTCGTTTTCTCCTTTTATCTCCTCTCCAGCAGTCATTGACTCCTACCCAGACCAGGCAGGCAGTTCCGTGGAAGGAGCGGGGATGTTAGCAGGCCCGTAGCAAAGGGGGGTGCCCTAGGGGCCCGGGCTGCCCCCTGAAATCCTGATAGAGGGAGGTGTTTTACCAAGAATGATTAATGAAAATAGGTGGTTTTCAAGGCCTTCAACAAGTGCCCTCCTCTCCCCCCCCCCCCCCCTCCCGAAATAAATTCCTGGCTACGGGCCTGGATGTTAGTCTGGCACTGTGGAGCTCGTGGATTTCTCACCACGCTTCAGCTCAGGAATGTGTGTGTGGAGAGGGGGGTCCTATGGTGTGCCGGCTTACACAATGCTAAGAAACTTAATTTGGGTATATTCTTTGCTGCTGAGACCCATAAAGTTCACATGCCATTCCAAACAATAATCACGGAAAGAGATAGTTGGCAACACTGTGTGTCGTCATATCTGCAAAGACCCCTCAAGTCTTTGGTAGTTGTTGATCCCTTTCTTACACACAATTCAAACAACCTCATTTCAATCCTTGTCACTTCTAAACCTGGTCGGTGCACATAGAAGACATAATTTGCCACATGATACCCTAATGAAAAATGTAAAGTTATGTGTCACTGATTAGAACTAACAGACAATAAAGCCAAGGAAAGTGTGATTGGTAGTGATGATGATGTAAATGTGAAGAAAGGAAAGTGGACGAAAGGATAACTTGCCGCTGGCAGGGACCAAACCTGCGACCAAGTAATGCATCCGATGGTCTACCAACTGAGCTGCAGTGGCAGTCATCCCCCCCGTCCACATTATGGGGTATACTATATGTGCATTTAAACCTGGGAGTGTCAGTCAGTGCCGCTAGTAACTGTGCCAGCGAGTGTGGAACACTCTTTTTCTGCCTGTTGGTGTCACGAAGCATGTGATCTTTTTACGAGCTGGCAGCCGACCAATAATCCCTTGCATACTACCTATGGCATCCAGTCTGCCAGAACAAGACCCTCGCTATGAATGAAGGAAAGCTAGGGAATTTTAAGGGCTTGTTTTTCTTTTGTTAGACACAACATTAATTAGAACTAACAGAGTTAGTTCAAATTAATGTTGTGGCTTTCTACCTTGTGTCGACGTCAACACGTGTGGAATGGAAAAGAAATATCTTCGTACAAAGATCAGGGGTTTGTATAGGATCAAAAGTTGCTCCTGTGCTTAGCCGTACTTTTCTGGGAAGGGTTGACAGGAACTTAGAAAGCAAACTGGGTGACAAAGTAATCAAGATGCTACATTATGTGGATGATTATTTTATCTTTGTCAAGAATTCAAACTTCCAACAGACAGGTAAAAATGTACTAAGTCTCTTTCATGAACGCGGCCATGGCTTAAAATTCACTTATAAATTGCCACAGGATAACCAGTTCCAATTTTTAGACTTTAACCTGAAACTAACCTTAGAACATGCGTGCTGACTGTACAGCCCAAGATCCAATAAACCAATACTGAATTTCAACTCTGCACATTCAAAGGCTGTAAAAAATGGTATTGCTTTTTCCTGCTTGTTCTTGGCTTTGTTTAAAAATGGGTATTCATTTAATCTCAGACAGTTGTGTAAGGCAGATTGAGCATCTCAGGCCTGCAGGGTTTTCAGAAAATGTCATTAGGATGAACGTGCAGAAGCTCATTAAATGTATAAAGGTAACAACATGCACCATAGAGACTAATTCAGTGCCAATGGAAAAAGGTTAATTTGTCATCATAGCTTATGCTTATCAGCCGTCTCATGGGCTAAAAAAAAAATGATGCAGGAAAGTTGAACGTTAAAGTTCTCTGTCAGTGCACATTAACGAACACCAGATGGTCAAAATTTCCGGAGCCCTCCACTATGTCGTCCCTCATAATTATGTCGTTTTGAGGCGTAAAACCTCAGTTATTATTATTAACGTTAAAGTTCTCTCCTGAGCCCCAAATAAAATGAAAAACATTTGTAGAATAGTTGACAGGAAGTTGCTTGAAAAAAGAACAGATGTATATAATGAGAGTTGCAAGGTAAAACGTGACCTCGATAGTTCCATTTCAAAGTGGGCGTAGTTTACCAGGTGCGTTTCTCGTGTGGCCGCTTTTACATAGGCCAAACGGGCCGCTGTTTGAATATTTGATTACTAGAACATAGATGCTCACTAGTAGGCAATTCTTATTCACGTCGGGCGAGACATTGTAATGAACATGGGTGTACAGTGACTTTTGCAGACACTATTTTTGCACATACAGTTCAAGAGAGAGAGAGAAAGATAAAGGAAAGACAGGGAGGTTAACCAGAGGAAGACTCCGGTTTGCTACCCTGTACTTGGGAAGGTTTCATGCGGTGGGATGACGGGCCTGTTTCATTCATAGAGATCAAGCTACCAGAGAAATTATGGAAGCTTTTTACATTCACAAAGAAGGCCCTAGATGTGTAAGCGTGCCTTCTACAGCCCTGCATGACAGAGAAATTTCTTTCTTGAATAGTTTTATCACCTGATACAGTTTGTTCTGGGGTAGTCCACCTTTAAATCTTTTGCATTTATCCTCTGTTTGACATCATCGGCGTGTGTTCACGTGGTTATAGGTTGTGCTTTAAAATAGGCATTTCTATGCAAATAAAGTAAGTTGTGAGAACAGCACTGGTTTTCGTGTCCCTCCTTTACTAAACTCTGTCCTCGTTGTATCAGGCTGAATCCACTCAACATGCTTAGCAGCGTCCAACTCGTCCAAATGTCAGCTATTCTACCATAGTACATGTTTGCAAAGAACAGATCATTGAAATTTATTTTGTGCAATTGTAATGTTGCTAAGTGTTAGAAAACTTTAAAAGAAAGAAAATAAGCTGCTCAATCTCCCATTTTTGCATTGTTCCAACATAGCCATGGTCAAACGCGGTCAAAGCACGTTTATCAAGCGATAGGTTGGTTTTGCTCGGTACCATTGCAATCTTGGCACTCACGTGCTGTGAATTTGGATGGCCCTAATGGTGGTGAAGGCATGAAAGACTCGCATTGAGTAGACGTTCATTTTTGTGAATGCACAACATTAGTGTTGCCACCTGGTGTGCATTGACATATACTATGATGAGCAACCACCTAGCCCTGCAGTGCATTTTAAGCAATTATGCCCTGTTCCCATTCCTTGTGTTGCGTTTGTGTTGTTTCCTCTCTTTTCGTCCCTGTTTGAGTTCGCGCTCGAAGGTTCTTAAGAGGAAGATATTATATTTGTAATGGAGATGAGTGCAAAGCTTTAGGGGACCCGATTTCAAGAGCTCCAACTCTAGTTGTCGCATAAAACTCCACGTATGTAGGGGCAAAAGGAGTTACCATAGTAGTAGTGCCAAAAATTTGTGGGTTACAGGTCAAATTATACTCTGAATAATTTAGTATGAGGACTGCTTGCTATCCTTGAGTAACTTCGAATAAATACAGTCGCCGACCGATTTTTCGGACCTGGCGGGGACCACGAAATAGTCTGAAAAATCGAACAGTCCGAAAAAATGGTTAAGACATGAAAATGAAGTTTATTTGGATCAGAGAAGTCTAAAAAAATCCCCAATAATGTCATGCTTCATGCTGTGGTTGGAGACGAGCAGATTTGGTTGTATTTGGGCTACGGTAACATCGTCAGCGCGTTGGCAATCGCTGCCGCCGACCGTTGCGGGCGGCACAGTTGGTGGCTCCATGGCACCAAGCAAACAAAACTTGATGCCGGTCGCAAAAAGATGCATGCAACGTCTCGCCTGTTCGGTGGGATTTAACGACGCGGTCTGGGGTTCTTTTACCTGCACCGACACCGCACAGTATACGCGATCCTCCAGCATTCCGCCTCCATCAAAACACTACCGCCGCGGCCGCGATCGAACCCGCGTGTTTCAGGTTAGTAGCCGAGCACCATAACCACTGCGTGCTACTGAGCAACCGCAACAGTAGGAAACATGTGACGCGCACGACGCAACGACGCCCCAAACACACTTGACACACCACCAACACGACCACGTGCGTCACGACAACCGGAAAAACAAACGCACCGAGGAAAAAAAAAAGGCCTAGTGGATCCCTACCGGCGTATTAAAGGGGTACTGACACAAAATTTCGCGGCTGAGATAGCTTGCTGGATCGATTCCCGTGTACATGCGTGTACCATCTGCAATACATCGACAGCGAATAGAGCTTGGAAGGTATTTTATATGAATTTTGAAGTTCGCGTGCCTGATCCAGCATTCTAGGCCGCACCTGGCGGCATTGACACCCTCGGAGGTGACCCGCGGTGACCCCCCCTACTTCCCGGTACAACAGGTTATGATGACGTCGTAGCCGCCATTTCTGTTTTGGCGCGCTCGCCACTGCGCTGTTGGTGACTGCTCGCATGCATGACTGCTCGGCGGCTGCTCGCGAGTGTGTGGCCGCGGCCAAGAGGAGGCGCTGCCGCGGCGCACGCGTTGAATGTTTTGTGTTTGGCGACAGTACAGCTTTCCCGTTTCCTGCTCCCAAGGACTTCTTGATTTCCCTGTGCTGCCTGGGCTGCAGTGACAGGCCACAATGCCGAAATCCTTCTGCGCCGTTTCCTTCTGCACGTCGAAGTCGGGATCAGGCGTATCGCTGCATACGTTTCCCCGCGACGAACCTCGGCGGCAGAAGTGGATCGAGTTCGTGTGCGCTTGTGGACGTCAGGAGTATCAGGACTGGTCCCCCGTGCAGAACAGTCGCGTTTGCGGGCTCCATTTCGAGGCGCATTGCTTTACCACACAGGCGCCGGACTTGGCGTACATGGGTCTTCCGACTCCACCCTGTGCATCGCTCACGTCTGGTGCTCTGGTGTTACCTAGCTTTCTTCGGCACCAACAACTTGAAGGGCATCACAATGTTATCAAGTGATTCAATCGAATATTGAACGTAGAAAAAGAGAACGTACTTTGGCTAAATGAATTGCCCTGCAGAACATTTGTGCACGAATATGTCGGGTCTTACCATAGTACATTGCCGACGCGAGGTTCATCGTGGTCGTCGTCGCTGGTATCGTTGCCGCTTCCCGACGAAGCACTCTTCGCCAGCGGGTCAAACCTGAAGTGATTCGCCCCGTCGTAAATTCCTTCCATCCCCGTCGCAAGAAAATTGTCGCCATCAGACGACGATGAGCCCGACGACGACAGCGAGGACGATAACGGCGACGACATCACGCAGCATGGGTGACAAGCGAATGCAAGCAGACGATGCAGACCGCGCGGAAGTGCGTCACTGTTCTGTGTGCTCCGTGACCGAGCGTTTCACTCGCTAGGTGGCGATAGTTGCACCCGGCGGCTTGTCGTTTTTGGAGCTCTGTCAAACCGAAACTGAGGCTGTGTCGGTAATGAGGAGCTTGTAATTAATTATCTGTCGCGCGCTGCAGCAAACGATGTGCCGTGTTATGACTAACAGGCCCCCAGCAACACATTGCAGCAAAAAAACGCGGGGCGAAAATTTTTGTGTCAGGACTCCTTTAATGATGACGATAAGGCTGACCGAAAAAGAAAGGTTTTGCCAGCCAAGGAAGATCGGACACGGCCTCCGAAACTGGAAGACTGCGTTTCCGATCTTGGAGGCCACACAACTAGCCACTGGAAGCCAAACTCGACCAAGCCAACAGAAAATCCAACATGGCGGCTTTCAAAATCGAGCGGCACGCACAGCGGCACGGCTCAAAACAAGCGATTTAGTCCGGAAAATCGAACTTTAGGGCATAAATTCGTCCGAAAAATCGGTCGCGAAAATGCATTAGTGCTATGGGAACCTTGACGGTGCATTTATGAAATCCGAAATATCCAACAAGTCCGAATTTTTGGAGTCCGAAAAATTCCGTCGGCGACTGTACCTCTGTAGCCGGTATACACGCATGACTATATGGGCACATATCACCACTCCAATGGCTTTGACATTTCTGCTGTTTGTGGTTATCTCTTACAATATGGCTTAAGCACTTCAATTTCAGTGACCTAAACTGCCCAACTATTGAGACATATGAAAGACAAAAAAAGACTATGGCAAAGCTCACCACTAAAACCGTTTCGGTTGTCTAGAGCAACGCCTCCTCTATTTTATCAATGCCAGCCAAATACGCCCGTTCCAGCCGTTCACCACCCTCTCCTCTAGCCCTTTCCTACTCCCGCCCATCGCCTAGCCTTCGCGTGTGCTTTGCGTTCATGGGGGAGAGCACCCGTCATGTAGTGCCTCACGACAGAAATCATATGAAGTAATTTTTTGTTCAGTTGTGTGCAGATCCGTGGGGCGGCGTCTTGCATCCCTCGTGTTCAGAATAACGGAAAGGTGGGCTAGTTGGTTAGGGTTCATGATGAATTATATGGGGCAGCGCTGGAACGAAGACAAAGACGAGAAAAGACAGGACATGCGCGTGTTCACTATGTTGGCTGTCACGCTGGCTCTGTAAGAGACACGGTGTTTTGAGATAGCGAGTCTCCGTTCGTGGCACTATGCGGGCAACCAATGGTGACGCGTCACTGCGACGCTGCAGTGCACGCGCTTCCTTTAAGAGGTGCCTCACGAGCGCTGTGAGTCGGCGGCGGCGGCGGCATTGCTTCGAGCTAAAATGAAGGAGCACGAAGGAACAAATTGGACAGACGCATGATATTGGAGAGGGAAAACGCATCTGTCACATCTCCGTGCGAAAGCGCTTGGACGCACGTGTGACTCAAGCAGCCCTACCCTACATGTGGCGTCGTATCACGACCACTCCCTGAACTAAGGCGGACCGGCGGCTCCCATTGAGGAGCGAGCGTTTGCACTGGCATTGAATAAAAAAGAGGAGGTGTCGTCTAGAGAAAGGGAGAAACAGGTTGTTTTAGGAAAACCTTGGTGATGCATAGCTTTACCGTTTCAATGCCTTCTTGCAGGGATCTATCCAGAGCCCAGAAGAATTTGCTGAAGGTCTGTCACGAGGTGCACAAAGCCTGATGGGCCATGTCATTGGTGAGTGACACACATTGATGCCTCAAGAGTTTGTTTTTTCATGTCACCTTTCTTTTCCCAGGAAGCCCTGCTGGTTCCATTGCCCTGATCACAGGATCCATGGGGCAGGCTGTGCTTTCCTTTGATGACGATTACCAGAATGTGAGTGTTTTTTTAATTGGGCCATAGTTCTTGCTGGACACAGTGTCTTGCAAGTTTTATAGTTACCTAAGGTGTCCTCACATCTGGCCTTTTTAGTGATTCCATGGGGTTACATCTGGCGAATATTTCAAACATTGAAGGACGCAAAAGAAGGTTTGCAATTTATCATGCCCCGCTACATATACAGCGGATCCATATGAGGGGTGTTTATGGTGTTTTTCATCAAGAAAGCAGCGTTAATTTGTTTGGACTTTATTCTTTTATTCTTTTGCTACATGTTTTGTCCCATCAAAGGCCACACACTTGCTGAATAGCTGCAACAGACATGTTATTGTGGAACACCTCTTGTAAATTTATTCCTTCCAAAAAAATCATCCCATTGTGAGGAAAGAGGGACAAGTCACTGGATGTTGGTGAGTTGAATATGTGAATAGAGCAAAATCTCGCAGCCTAAATAGCCTGCCTGCATCACCATCAGCTGGGCCTAAAGCACCATTACATTCTCATGGAGTAGGCAGATCGCTTAATTCAGCTTTGCTATGCACTTTGCCTTGTGTCACGGATTTTGGGGGGCGTGTGCTCTGGCGATGGATTGAGAGGACGCTGGGAGGCACAGCAAACATGGTTTTAATTACAACCCACGAAAAACTAGGAGAAAACTCAACACTCAGTCAAAAAAGCAACTAGCAGTGAAAACCTTAGGAACACACTACGCAAATATACGAGAATAAACTAACAACATGATTCTCAGTCTTCTCTAAATTCGATCCTTAACTAAAGTCTGGCCACTTTGGACTCACGGTCGAATCGTATCTTGAATGGAACACTCTTTGTTCCGCCAATTGCTGAAAGTCCAACCTCGGTTGTGTTCGGTCCAAGGCCGATGTAGCTGACGATCCTGTTGATATTGTCGTTCCGATGCACAATGGCCCGCCAAGCTGCCGTAAGTCTTTTCCCGGTCACCGTGGGTCACGAGGCAAGGCGTCATCGTCGGTTAGACCTAAGGACAAGCTCGGCCTTTGCTCGAAGTGACTGCTGCGGATGCGTCCAGAACTGACGCTTGGGCGAGGCTCCTCGGTGTGCCACGCGCGTCGAGCCGTGTGCTACTCCATGTACGCGCTCGTGCCTGTTCCGAGTGCTTCTCCTCCTCCTTCGTCGTCGTCGTCCATACCCCATCTCTTTACTCACGACACATTGACAGCATCTCAGAGACAAATTAGTATGCTCTTTTGGGCACAGTTCGTTAGAGTGTTTGTTGAAAGTAGTTGTGGCCACTGGACGGCCACAACTACTTCACTAGCGGATGGGAAAAGAGCTTAGCAGCAAAGCAGCTTCTGTCGCAGTGTGTCGTCGTTCTAAGCGAAGTTAGATAACGACACTCTTTCACAATACAGTCGAAGTAAAACATCATCTTCGTCCAGACGCATGGGCATTCAGGTAGAAGCCACA